>CAUYRH010164645.1:0-17072 GCA_963574655.1 Perodicticus potto | reverse complement strand
CTACTCGGTCAAACAGCTCAAATGCTTCTTTGAACTCAGGGCCTTGAATTGGACAGTGAGTTCAGGGGACCAGCTTCTCCTCACCCTCCAGCTGGTCCTTGTTAAACTCGATCCTGCAGGGTCCGCGTACGGGAAGGGGGCGGGGTGCAGCGCGGCGCCCTGCCCTGAAGGGTTAAAGCCGTCGGCCACGGAGCACACTGGGAGTCATAGTCCCAGGACGCCCGTGGGCTCACGGGAATCCCAAGTTATATTCTTAAACAAGACAGAACTAACCAACGATTGAGCCTCACAAGCCTTCCTTTTATACCTTTCTTTCTGGAGATTCCAAAGTTTATTTTTATGCCTAAACTCAAGTCTAGTTCCAATCTTTTCAAGATCTCATGCACATTTTCTCCTTGTTGCCATCAACTCAGTGCCTGGGTGAAGGAATCGTACTGCAAAGGGCTGTGTATAATCCTTTTGGCATTCTGGAATTCAGTTTTATGAATGGGGGTAAGCAGAATGGCTCAAGCTGATAGTAGTTACAAATTTCCAGCATGTTTTCTCAGAGTGATAGGTAGTAAAATCGAGAATTGACAGCTTGCAAGTGAATTAGAGATCATCTACTTCCTTGCAACTTACAGTGTGGTTGGGGACTGACAACATCAGCATCATCAGCTTGTTCAAAATGAGCTCAGGCCTCACCTCAGACCTGCTGGATCAGACGATTTTAACAAGATTCCCCAAGAAATTTGCTTACCTGCAGTATACTATCTCCAACCAAGGGGACGATCCAGCTTAGAGTTGAGAATGTTTAATCAAAGGAACACCTCACATTGGAGCAGTTCACTCCAGTTCCTTCTTCCTCTAGTCTAAAATGTCCCAACCTGTATTTAAGAGCCACTTGGAAACAATGCTTTCATGATAACTTCCTCTTGCCCGAATGCCGAATTCAATGACCAAATTTATTAGTCCAGAATTCATACCCAAAGCAATCTGTACCTTCCCAGCTTTATTTTTCAGTCCTCTTTATATGGTATCTCTACACCAACAAAATTGACCTATCAGTGCCACAGAACAACCATCGCAGTCAATTCTACCAGTGATGTGGGGCCCAACATTCTTCCTCTTTGGATTCTTTACTTATCTCTCTACTATTATAGATTCTATCCATTCATAAACCTCCCACCTCTTGTGATGTCAGAATAACATGCTTTCCCTGTTATAATTTTTTTTCTATTATGTAGATATGGAAAGGCCATACCTAAATCAGATCAACATACATGTTCATTGAAAAATCACTTGTACGGTGGCGCATGTGGCTCAGTGAGTAGGGCGCTGGCCCCATATACTGAGGGTGGTGGGTTCAAACCCGACCCTGGCCAAACTGCAACAAAAAAATAGCCAGGCATTGTGGCGGGCGCCTATAGTCCCAGCTACTTGGGAGGCAAGAGAATCGCCTAAACCCAGCGATGTGAGCTGTGTGACGCCACGGCACTCTACCGAGGACGATAAAGTGAGACTCTGTCTCTACAAAAAGAAAAAAAAAGAAAGAAAAGATCACTTGTAAATCCTAACAGCCAAGAAGAGGAGACCTGGCATGCTATGGGGCTCTGTGTAGAGAAGCACTAGTGCCAGTCAGGAGGCAGGGAAATAGGGACCCCCCAGGCAAGCATCTTTAATATGGTTTCCATGAGAAGGAGTAGGCAAGACAGAGCAAATAGGTTCAGGATTAACCAGTTTGAATAATTTCAGGGGCTCTGGGACATGGAGGCCATCACTAGTAGTCTGGTACCTGGCCCTGGGGTGCTTAGGGCAAGTGCATGAGAGTAGGCCTGGGGTATGAGGGCCAAGTAAAGGAGGTAGCTCGAAGTACGGATCTGGCTTGGACGGTTGCATCTGAAAGGTGTACTCAGCCCAGGTTCCTCCAGGGTCAGCAGGGCCCCAGATGTCAAAGCATCAGAATACAGAAAATAAAATACATAGTGAACATCCTCCCTAAGAAGCTTAGAAGTACTTTTGTCTTAGTTTGTGTCAGGAACATTTGTCTTTGTACTTTCTATGGGAGGCTAAGAGAGGAAAGTTTGACAATTCAATCATCCTGCAGGAGGACTTCCAGCTTACACTTTCAACGATAACAGGGCACAAGGGCATCCTAGGCAGAGGGAAAGATTAAAGGGAGAAGCCAAAACTATGATAAGAAAGTCTTCTCCACACATTTCCCCTCTCTCAATCTCTCTCCCTCCCTCTCACTTCTAGAGAGAGAGTAAAGCTAGAGATGCTCTCTAGAGATTGTATCCAGGCTTTAATTTATCAATCAGGTTGTTCAGTGATGGTGAAACTGGTAAGCTCCTGCTGGTCAGTCACATGGATGGCTCTGATGTCAGGAAACAGGGCACCCCCACTGGAGTCCTGACTGCTTGGCCAAATTCCTGATTTCTGAGGGAGAAAAGCCAAAATGTCTCAGCAGCCCCGTGCATGTCCTTCTAAAAAGCTTGACAAGCAGCATTCCTGGTTTGTGGTGCAGCATGGATACGAGTGCACACAGACACAGATACACATACGTACATACATACATACGTGCTCGTGCACAGACACACCCAGAGCAGCAAATGACAGAGTGCTGTGACCTTGATCCCGGTCAGGATGTGTCTGACCCAAATGGAATTGCCTCTCCTTTCCCTTTTGGTCTATCTGAAAGCCCTCGCGTGGTTATAGCAGGCCCCCAGTTAATGACGATATAGTCAAGGTAGGCCAACTGCCGCTGAACTTAAGTAAAAAGAATCCATTTATTAAGTTCTGGGAGTTCTCCTGGGGGAAATACTTGTGAGATCTTTTGATCCAACTGGATGCAGGACAGTGTAATATGAGAGAATACAGTAAAGATTTCCTTAGGTCCTTGTTCACCTAAGGATCACAGGCAAAATAATAGACAAGTGAAGAGGACAAAGACATAGATTATTCAACATGGCAAATACTCCAGAATCCACTTTTATAATGCAAAATTTCTGCTCAAAATTATTTCTTGTTTCTGCTGATCCTCAGCTGTCCACTCACACACACTAACAGTTGCCAAGAAGCTGAAAATAAAAGCTCTGTGCTTCTGGAAGGGCTTGTTCACTGTAGGTGACAGGGCATGACCTTGGCCATTTCACAGAGAGATCCCCACTTGTCACTATCCAGGTGTCTTTTCTCTTGACTGGTCTAATTCTCAGCTGTCCTGCACAAAGAGGAGGGGGATAGACCTCGTTGACAGAGAGCTCTGGGATGTCTGTAGGGGAAAGGAGCTGAGGAATCACAGCATTCCATATGTATAGGTATCTCTGTTTACTGGTTTGAGGATGGCCTTTACCACTCTGACCAACCATCATCTGTTCCTCCACTCCAGAAAGAAAACGTTCAGTTCCCCTGACATTGTGGTGAACTATACCACTTCCCAGGTTAGAGAAGGGTGTCTGAAGTTTCAACTGTTTCTTGAGCAGAATTTCAGTCTCATTTCCAGTTCCAGCTACCTCCAGACAAACCTGGCGTGTCCTGTGTAGGGGAGTGAGAAGCACCTTACTTCTTGTTAGTTTTCCCCCCTCACAAGCACTGATGTTTTGAATTTCTCTGCTCTTCTATGATAATTAATACCTATCAATCTGCTTTCCCAAATGTAAAATTCTCCCTTGAATGCCATCATTACCTTACTTGTCCCCTCGGTTCTCATGGGCCTATGCTTTCTTGGGTAGGGGAGGAAGAGGAACACCTGTCACAGAGGGATGAGTTGGTCAGACTCTCGGTTCACGATGCATCATCAGCCAAAGCAAGGGCCCCCTCTTGTGCACTTCGTTATTCTCCCAAATGTTTTTCCCCTTCCAATCCTTTCCTTCTCTTAAGATAATAAGTCCTTTTACGTGCATGTTTGCTGCATATGTTTTTCTTTGAGTTCTAAAATGTCTATTTTCTCTTGTGTCTATGCATCTAAACACATACATGCTGTTGTGTTAGAATTCTTATTCAATTTCTTATTTTTTTATTAGAAATTTTTAGAAATTATTTTTGTTTCATTTAGCATCATGTTTTTAAGATACAACCAGGTTTCTTCTTACACTGCCTACAGCTGGTCATTTATGCATTTTCTTATTCCTTTGCTGATGTCACCTTTGATTATGGTTCTATTGATTAGATGTTCCATATTATTTTTCTTTCTGAAAGCATCATGACTCAGTTCTATAATTTCCTATTTTAACTTTAAAACAGGAAATGGAACAAGAATTTGAAGCTGTTTTTAAAACAATTTGAGTGCAAAATTCTTACAGGCTTTTGTTAGGTCACCACAATCTTCTACAGCTACCTTGCCTACAACATAAGTATCTTTGAGATTCACCCGTATCTTCCTTTCTGAAGGGTTCATGGCTTTTATTGAAAAAAATAATTTTCTTTCAAACTTATATTTTAGTAAGTTTTGGCAAATTTAATGAAATTAGATCATTGTAGTAAGTAGCCTAATGCAGTCTCAGGGTAAACAAGACAGACTCTTGGTAGACATACAACTCAGTCGGGTGGAGAAGGACGCCAGCACGGTGAGAGCAGTTGAGTCCTCAGCAGGCTCCAGGCATCAGCCGGGACATGTTACACGCGAACGTGAGCATCGGTTCATCCAGAGAGTCATGCAACAGAACTTCTATAGTTTTTTGTCTGATTGTTTGTGAAAACACCCTATCAAACCAAGTTTTTTGTTTGATTTACTTGGGTTCTCTTGTGCTTAAAAATGAGAGTGGTTCACATTGTACCCCATGATTGCATTAATGTACACAGCTATGATTTAATAAATTATAAAAACAAAAAAAAGGGAATGCTTCCACAGCAAACTAAGAGGATGAAGAGTTAAAAATGGTTATCTGGGAAGCTGGAATGAAAACGCAGGCACTGTTGTTGCCAGATATATTTATTCCAAATATGTGTTATCGAAGCTCTATCAAATCAAATCTCCTCTTACACCTAAGATTTAAAATAGTCTCCTAGTTGAAGAACAACTACAAGAATGTTAACACCAAAAATCAAATAGCATAAGGCTTCAGGTTTTTTATGAGCATCAGCCACCCTGGCAGGCTCATTTTCCCAGTCTGCGCCCTCAGTGGCATGTCTGGTACCCTGTCAGGTGAATTCTCCTGTTCGTGCCGAAAACTTGTCCTTAAAATGCTACAGAGAAACAAGAAACATAAAACGCCCTGTAGACATGATCTCATTCTCTCCTCAAAACATCCATGAAAGGAATCAACAAATAACAAATGGATGCTGTGTTTTACAAGAAAAGAAACTGAGGCTCAGAGAAGAGATTGGCTAGTTAAAGACCATTCCGCAAAAGCTACAGGCATTAGCAGATGAGAGTCTGGTGCCACTTTTTATGGAGACTCCTCTTCCTAGTCCCCTTATGAAAAGGAAAGAGAAAATAAATGCATGCATGAATTTAGGCATACTTGTGACATTGTTTACATAATTCTTATCACTTTAGTATCAAAAAACAAGAGGAGCTTATTGAATTCATGCTGAAGGTAATTTTTTTTTCCTGCTCAGCTAAAAATAGATATTACTTTGTTGCTCTTCTTAATTGATGCTTAGAAAACAGAAATGGAGCATGGAGTGATCAACTCAAATGAATAAATGAACCAGTAACACATAGCACACAGGGTTTAATTATTTTCCGGCACAGTAGGTAATTTCTTCGCATAGGAAGCTTTTATCTACCAGTGACAAGTCAGCAAACAACTAGCTGAAAAGGGCACAGAAATTTATATTTCAAAGGAAAAGAAAATATATGCTAAAAATAATCATCCTCCCATTTCCCAGAAATTTTTACTAAATTTTACAATTACACTAGGCCTTGAAGAAAGTATGTTTGCATCAAAGAGGCAGCAAATGTTTATAGTTTTGGTTTATTCAAAACCAAATTAAGATAAAAGTAATCAGTAATCAAATCTTTTTTTTTTTTTTGGACACAGTCTCACTTTGTTGCCCTTGGTAGAGTGCCATGGTGTCATAGCTCACAGCAACCTCAAACTCTTGGGCTCAAGCACTCCTCTCACCTCAGCCACCAAAGTAGCTGGGACTACAGGCACTCACCACAGTGCCCGTCATAAGACCCGACTATTTTTAGAGACAGAGGTCTTGCTCTTGCTCAGGCTGATCTCAAACTCCTGAGTGTAGACAATCCACCCGCTTCGCCCTCCCAGAGTGCTAGGATTAGAGGCATGAGCCACCTTGCCTGGCCCAAATCTATATTTTGGTTCTTTTTTTTTTTTTTTTCTTGAGACAGAGCCTCAAGCTGTCACCCTGGATAGAGTGCTGTGGCATCACAGCTCGCAGCAACCTCCAATTCCTGGGCTCAAGCGAGTTTCTTGCCTCCGCCTCCCAAGTAACTGGGACTACAGGCGCCCACCACAACGCCCGGCCAATTTTTGGTTGCAGCCATCATTATTTGGTGGGCCTGGACTGGATTCGAACCCGCCAGCTCAGGTGTACGTGGCTGGCGCCTTAGCCCATTGAGCCACAGGCGCCGAGCCACCAAATCTATTTTTTTAATGTAGTGAGAGCCTCGGCTTATGTCTAAACTATGTTGATCTTCAGATTCGTTGTCTCTTCATAGCTGAAGAATTGGTGGCCTAAGACTCCCAAGAGTGTATAAATACGCAAGCCTATGCACCTCTGTTGTGGGAGCAGTAGCACCCCCCAAAGGAAAACTGGTATAAAGTACTCCTGCAAGTTAGAATTATAACAGGATGTAAGAGGATAGGATCTCCCTCTAAGCAGAGTTAAGCACTAAGGCCAGAGGCGACACAAGGCCACAATGGCTCAAGGCAAATCTACCGTCAGAAATGAAAATGACACGGCTCAGCGCCTGTGGCTCAGCGGACTAAGGCGCCAGCCACGTACACCTGAGCTGGCGGGTTCGAATCCAACCTGGGCCCGCCGAACAATAATGACGGCTGCAACCAAAAAATGGCCGGGCGTTGTGGTGGGTGCCTGTAGTCCCTGCTACTTGGGAGGCAGAGGCAGGAGACTCGCTTGAGCCCAGGAATTGGAGGTTGCTGTGAGCTCTGATGCCACGGCACTCTATCCAGGGTGACAGCTTGAGGCTCTGTGTCAAAAAAAAAAAAAAAAAGAAAGAACAAAATGAAAATGATAAGCAGGTGGTGCCTGTGACTCAGTGAGTAGGGCGCCGGCCCCACATGCTGGAGGTGGTGGGTTCAAACCCACCCCTAGCCAAGAACTGAAAAAAAAAAGAAAGAAAGAAAGAAATGAAGTGACAAGCTATCTTAAGAGGAGACTTGCTTCTCTGTGCTTTTGGAGCCCATTATGAGGAAAAATGCAAGATTTTACTACAGTCTAAGAACAACCAGAACTGATTTCTAGTTTATGATAACCTGGTTCATATTGTGCATTGTCACGTTTCATTTTGTTTGCCCTCTAAGACTCTGTACGGAGATAGATAGTAAATATGTGGGGTCTGTGTGCCACATAGGTCACTAGCATTTTATTCCCTATTTTTTGTTCTATCTTTACAATATATTAAAGATGTGAAAAAGCATTCTTAACCCACTTGTCAAACAAAAGCAGTCCACCCCTAGGACCTTGGGCCTTGGTCTGGTATTGGGGGAGCATAACGTAGTGGGGACGAAGGAGCTCCTTCTCGTGCCACCGTTATGACTCTCAGTCAAATCGTCAAGTTCTCTCACTGATCCTGAATAGTCACACGTGAGACCGAGAGCTGTGATTAAAGAATAAATTATGGATAACTCTGTACCAGTCCTGGAGCCCAGGGCAGCAGTACTCGTAGCTCTGTGTTTTGGTACATGGTACTAGAGTTGTGGAGATGGAGAATGCTTTCCCGAACTTGGGGAGCATGGACTCCGTACGGTAGCTCTGGAGCAGGGAGCTGACCGGCCTACAGGAATCTGGGGAAGGAAACAGGTCTGTGGCCCAGAAGGGGCATTAGTAGTCAGTGTAGCACAGATAGCTCTGCCCATAGACATCAAGCTAGAAATCGATGTAGAAAAGGAAGACTGTGACAGGTGCCATGTGGGAGCTGGCAGGACTGTGTTTACAATTACCTGCGAGACACCTCCTGGAGACATCCCGGAAAAAAGGCAGCAAGGACTCTGTAGAGAGTGGAGACAGAGCCAAAGAAACACTGTCTCCTATTGTTAGTGTTACCCACTTTTATATTTTAATCCAAAGGCTTAACGCTGGCCTCAAGAAATACATGTCCCATGCGTCTGTCAGATTGGTCCTGGTGTCGTTTTCATCTCACACAAAGTGAAGTAATTGTTTTCAAATAACAGAGTGAAACTATTGACCAGAAAACAAAGCACCAGAGCAAGTCAGGCCACTCAGCAACCGCCTGCACTTGGAAAAGTCCTTTTATGCCCCTGGACTCAGGTTGTTCTTCTATTTAGGGATTAACGCAAAAATGTCGAAGGGCTCTTCTTGTTTCAAATGTGCCCTACAACCATTTAATATTAAAGCCATTGATTAACTTATAATTGTTTATTGAGTCACATTCCACAATCCAAACAAGATGACGAGTACTGAGATGATAGAGGGGAAGACAGTCTCTGCCCTGCAGAATCTCTGTAAAATAACCCAGCGTCACCACCAGGTTAACGTTGGGGTAGAGGTACAAGTGGTTGTGGGGAGATTATAGAGGACAGACACTGCTGAAGAAATAGAACCTGAGCACAGCCTCTGTGTTCACACTTTACTGACAACAAGAATGGGAAGATGGGCGGCACCTGTGGCTGTGAGTAGGCCCCATACACCGAGGGTGGCGGGTTCAAACCTGGCCCTGGCCAAACTGCAACAACAAAAAAATAGTGGGGTGTTGTGGTGGGCGCCTGTAGTCCCAGCTACTGAGGCTGAGAACCTAAGCCCCAGAGCTGGAGTTTGCTGTGAGCTGTGATGCCACGGCACTCTACCGAGGGCGACAAAATGAGACTCTGACTCTAAAAAAAATAAAGGAGGAGGAAAGGTGGCATTTTAATAAAACCCAGCTGAGATGTCAGTCTCACTAGACATCGCCCCACAGCTGTACAGAACCCTCTATGCTTCAGAACAGCCTGTGAAGGGTGAGGATAGGGCACAGGACTAGGAGTCTACCTCTCTCTCCTTGGTCACAGTCCATATAGGGAAAGGAATCCCCTCCCTTACGTGTATGGATTGTATGACCTGGAACCAGGATCAGGGACATGAGAGCCCAGGCCACACGGTATGGCACTGTGACTCTGGGAGTGCTGGGGGAAACCTGAGTGCTCAGTAGGGACCCAGACATGAGGAGTTTTGCATTCCCATCATGTGGGTGCGACAGAGCCATGCCAGACAGTGGCTGTCACCTGGGAAAGGCTGAGTAAGGTGGCAGGGCTAAGAGTTGTGGTGATGGTAGGGTAGGTATTATTCACTGATCAAGGGGCTCAGTCCCAGAAAGCAAAGACCAGCAAATCTTGGGAGGTGCAAGAAATGAAGGAAAAAAAAAGAGCCTGAAGTAGATTTGAAAGGCTTCCCGGAGGAGGTGATGCTTGAATGGCAGCTGGAGACAAAGAAGGAATTTTCAGGTAGACAAGCAGGGTACAGGGTGTGGGGTGGTGAGAAACACAGAGAACTGGCAACAAGAATTTTCAGTCCAAAAAAATGATGTTTGGAAAAGTAGAAGCTATCAAACGAGATAATGGATTTGGTGAACTGCAAGCACTAGCTGGCTGGGAAATCACAGCACAAGAGCAAAGAGAGGCCGCCTCATTCCAGACAGCCATTCTGCTGTTTGCCAATTGCCAGCCAGAAATGGAACTGGCAGAGGGCAGAATGAGAATATTTTGTTATATATAAATGTCATGATGAAGAAATGAATGACTAAGCATCATTGTTTATTTATTCATTCATTGAATTATTGAATAAATATTTGTTTTGTGCTTAGTGGGTGTAAAATATTTTATTGTACTCAAGATATAAACCACACAGAAGTCCTTGCATTCTACATGAGCTGTGATATTCTGACACAAGGATATTTTCAGAGACTTCTTTTCAATCTTTTTAATTGCTTCATTTTATGGTTTCGATTGCAGGGGTGTGCATAATGTGTGTGTATGAGTGTGTGTGTATATATATGTGTGTGTGTATATAATGTATGTTTTAATTTTTTATATTTTCCTAAACAGGGATTCATTAATTCTTCATTCTATACTTAACCCTATCATATGCACCATCTGTGATATCAGCATGAAAATTTGTTAATTAAATATTGACTGTCAGAAGATTTTAAGCACTGACAAAGTTAGTCATAAACAGATCGCTGCTCTTTTCTTGCCTCTGAGCAGTGGTAACATACATTCAAATGTTACAAATAAAGAAAAAAAATGCGTGAAAGGGTTTCTTTTTATTCACAACTTTGAATATTACCACTTAGGTTCATCTGAGTGATACTTTAACAAGCTGTGATTTTTGCTAAGCCATTTTGCACTGCTGGGTTTAAGCATCTTTGGTATGCTACTTGCAACCTTCCACCCTTCCTGTTTTTCTGGCCCACTGCCTCTAGTGTTCCAGTTCCAAACTTCCTTTGACCTTACTGGGCCTATAGTCCAGTGCCCTCACCTTTACTCACTGTCCTTCACGCCACTCATGTCCTTCCTTCCCTCTTTTCTGGGCTCAGATCATTGTAACACGTCCTTGTGTATGCCCATGGCTCTCTCCAGCACACTTTCTTACTCTACTTAGCTCAGAGAAACCCTCAATTGTGATTAATCCAACTCTCTGCTTATTCTGTGCTTGCCCCTGTGCTATGTTTGGGACACACACACAGGACTAGGCTGACAGATCTCACTTCGGTGCACGCCCAGTGATCTCTGGATGGGCCCTTGGCACTGCCTAGGAAAGTCCTCTCCACTCCCCGAGTCTCTTCTTTCACTCTTCTAGACAAACATTTCGTACCTTCCCCCTTGACCAGTCTCCAGCAGCTCCTCTTCCATCCTCACTCTTGGCCAATGGTTTTAGTTCTATTTTTCTATTTTTTTTTTTTTTTTTTGTAGAGACAGAGTCTCACTTTATTGCCCTTGGTAGTGTGCCATGGTGTCACAGCTCACAGCAACCTCCAACTCCTGGACTTAGCCGATTCTCTTGCCTCTGCCTCCCGAGTAGCTGGGACTACAGGCACCTGCCACAATGCCTGGCTACTTTTCTATTTTGCAGTTCGGCAGAGGCCGGGTTTGAACCCACCACCTTTGGTAACTGGGGCCGGTGCCCTACTCAGTGAGCCACAAGTGCTGCCCTTTAGTTCTATTTCTCTTAGAAAATAGAATGGATAAGAAGAAAACCACCTATTCTCGATCATATAAACCACCCTATTTGCATGTGTGCCTCTATACACTCACATCCTTCCTACTGGTCCACTGATTTTCAACCGGTGTGCTGCGGCCAATGGTGTCCCATGAAAGTATCTTAGGTGTGCCACGAAAATTTTTAAAGATCAGTAATTATTTTTGAAAGAAGTTCAAAGCACCATAAATAGATTCTTTTTTTTTTCTTGTAGAGACAGAGTCTCACTTTATCGCCCTGGGTAGAGTGCTGTGGCATCACACAGCTCACAGCAACCTCCAGCTCTTGGGCTTAGGCGATTCTCTTTCCTCAGTCTCCCGAGTAACTAGGACCACAAGCACCCACCACAATGCCCAGCTATTTTGTTGTTGTTGTTGTTGTTGTTGAGTTTGGCCAGGGCTGGGTCTGAACCCACCACCCTCAGTATATGGGGCCCGTGCCCTACCCACTGAGCCACAGACACCGCCCTAAATATAATCTCTCTCTTTCTTTTCTTTTCTTTTTTTTTTTGTCAACATAATTTAAGTGTGTCATGGAAGTTTAATCACAGGTTCAAGTGTGCTGTGAGATTTAAAAAAAAAAAATGGTTGAAAAACACTGTTAGTCAATGTATAAACTCCCTGGACTCCTATTTGAGGACAACCTTCCACTTGTCCCTAGATTCCATCTTCTTCAGGGATGAATATTACTATAGTTCATTCTCTCCTTTGTCTTCAGCATCATCAATTTTCACTCTCTTTCCTGATTCTTTTTTATCAGTCTATAAATGTGCTGTGTATATCCCATTTCAAAACAAAATGCAAAAAAACCCTTCCTGACCTATTCCTCTCCCTCCCCCATTTCTCTGGCTGTGTTAATTCTTACCTTCTCTCGTTTATCCTTGAAACTCCAATGAGTTTTTGCTCCCAACACCACCAAAACAGTGATTGTCATGACCACCAGTGTGTAAAATCCAATGGCCAATTCTCAATTCTTAGTTTACTTGACTCATCAACACCATTAGACAGAAATGACCATTTCTGCTTCATAAAACATGTTCTTTACTTCATATTTGAGATATCAATTTCTCTTCTCACCTCACTAATGCTTCTTTTTCAGTCTCTTGGCTGATTTTTCAGTCTCTTGGCAGATAACTAAACGTTGTGCTTCAGCTACTTGCTTCTCTTCTCTATTTATCTCCTCTCTCTAGGTGACAGTCGTGGCTGTGGCTTTAAACACCATCTATATTCTGACAAGGTTAAAATTTCTATCCAAACTGGAACTTTCTCTGGAATTTTAGACTCACATATCCAACTACACACCAAAAATGTCCACGTAAATATCTAGCAGACATTTGAATATATCCATAATTCCTGTTCCCTGCCCCCACTCCACAAAAACCTGCTTCCTTCCACCCATCTTGGCCATTGGCAATGTAGTCTTCCAGTTGCTCTAGATAAAAGCAATTCAATAATTGTTACTTTTCAATTGAGACATAATTCACCTGTTATAAAATTTACTCTTTTTAAGTACATAGTTCAGTGGTTTTGGTATATTCATAAGTTTGTTCAACCATCACAACTATCTAATAAGAACTTTTTTTGTGTGAGACAGAGTCTCACTATGTCACCCTCAGTAGAGTGCTATTGCATCACTGCTCACAGCAACCTCAAACTCTTGGGCTTAAGTGGTTCTCTTGCCTCAGCCTCCCGAGTAGCTGGGACTATAGGCACCCGCCACAACACCCAGCTGTTTTTTTGGTTGCAGTTGTCATCATAGCTGTGTAGCTGGCCCAGGCCAGGCTCGAACCCTCCAGCCTTGGTGTATGTGGCTAGTGCCCTACCCACTGAGCTACGGGCACTGCCACTAATATGAACATTTTTATCACTCCCCAAAGAAGACCTGTTTTTCTCATACTTTTTGTTATTGTTTGTTTGTTTGTTTTAGTTTCTTTTTTAAGAAAAATGTAAGCTAAAACTCCAATGAGATAGTGCTACAAACCTATCAGAATGCCTAAAATAAAAAATAATGACAACTTCAAACACTGGCAAAGAGAAAGTGGACCACTCATTCATTGCTGGTCCATGTGAAAAATAACACAGCCGCCCTGAAAAGAGTTTGGTACTTTTGTCTTTGTTTTCCATTTCAGGCATTCTTGACTCCTCTTTCTCACATACTGCATCTAATCCATCAGCAAATTCTGTTAGCTCTGCACTCCAAATAAATCCAGAATGTAAACATATGCCATCACTTACAAGGTTAGAAAATGTTCTGCAGAATTGCAAAACCAGTGTCCTAACTGGGTCCATTGATTCTCAGCCTTGTTCTCTTTTCAACAAAATAGCCATAGGGAGCCTTTCAAAAATCTAACTTAGGGCTCAGCGGCTGTGGCTCAAGCGGCTAAGGCTCCAGCCACGTATGCCTGAGCTGGCGGGTTCAAATCCAGCCTGGGCCCGCATCCAGCCCGACCCGCCAAACAACAATGATGGCTGCAACCAAAAAATGGCCGGGTGTTGTGGCGAGTGCCTGTAGTCCCAGCTACTTGGGAGGTGGAGGCAAGAGACTCGCTTGAGCCCAGGAATTGGAGGTTGCTGTGAGCTGTCATGCCACAGCACTCTATTCAGGGTGACAGCTCTGTCTCAAAGAAAAAAAAAAAATCTAACTTAGATTTTCTCAACATGCTCTTCCCAATCCTCGTATGGTTTTCCTTCCCCTTAGAGCAGTAGTTCTCAACCTTTCTACTGACCCTTTAATATAGTTCCTCATGTTGTGGTGACCCCCACACATGTGGAGCAGTGTCTTGGTTCCTGAGACCATTGAAATAGGTGTTTTCTGATGGTTGTAGGCGACCCCTGTGGAAGAGGAAAGGGTCGTTAGACCCCCAAAGGCGACCCACAGGTTGAGAACCACTGCCTTAAGGTAAAATCTGACTTGCAATTTGCTTCAAGGCCCTGTGTGATCTGATTCTCCTGTCAGTTCCCCCACCCCCTCTCCTACCACCCTCCTGCTCTCTTAGTGGGCTCTGGACACACCGAGCTTTTTGCTGCTCTTCAAACACACTAATCACCCCCCCACTTCAGCCTGCCTGAATCTCTGTCTCATCTGTCACCCACGAGGCTGCCTCCCTTGCTTCCTCCAGGCCTTTGCTCAAATGTCACCTTAACCATAAGTCCTTCCTTGAACAGTTTGCATCAAATAGTATTCACCAGCACTCCCAATCCTCCTGGCCTGTTTTAGTTTTTTACCCTATAACGTGGATTTCCACCCACATACCTATTAATATATACTCGCTTATCTATTTATTGTCTGATTCCTCCCAACTAGTCTGTAAACACTACAAGGGTAGAGGCTGTGTTCCAGAACAGTGCCTGGCCTATAATAAGCACTCAATTCATATTATTTGTTGAATGAAAGATAAAGGAAGGAATATATGAACCAGGACAAATAAAGAAGGTAAACTAAGTGAGACACTCTATAACAGTGGTTCTCAACCTTCCTAACGCCGCGATGCTTTAATATAGTTACTGTGGGTTATGACCCACAGGTTGAAAACCGCTGCTTTATAAGTTTATAACAGAAGAATTAAATGTGGGGGTGTCTGTTAAGAATCACTATAGAACTGATATTTTTTTCTGGAATGTATGTCCTAAAGAAAGAGAGTAATCATATCTGAAACTGTCTAGCTAATAGTATCCTTTGGTACGGAAGCAGATCAAGCTTCATCCAAGTCTATGGAGTCTTTTTCCAACTTGTCCTGAATGGCCAGGAGGAAGGTAGCAAAGGTTGGATAAAAGAACATATTCTGGGTGACGCCTGTGGCTCAAAGGAATAGGGCGCCAGCCCCATATACTGGAAGTTGCTGATTCAAACCCAGCCCTGGCCAAAAACTGCAAAAAAAAAAAAAAAAAGAAGCAGAAGAAGAACATATTCTGATTCAAGGACACATATTTCATCACTAGGCAGCCATTTTCTGATTGTGCTATAGATCCTGCCTCCACATCCACAGGACTCAGGCCCCAGGGTTATCTCTGGAGACCCTTTACCTGGGTTGTTGAGTACTCATGTGGAAACAGAATAAACCAGCCCTGAGAAAAGAGAAATTTCCCCCAGACGTCTATACCTTAATAAATGAGGACAGTGGCAACAAGAAAAAGCTATTGAGGGAAGGAATGAGGTGGGTGGGGTCCTGGTGTGTGCAATACCATTTGGGGGCAAAACACGATTGTAAGAGGGACTTTACCTAACAAATGCAATCAGTGTAACCTGGTTTCTTGTACCCTCAATGAATCCCCAATAATAAAAGAAAAAAAAAAGAAAAGTCTATTTCACAGATTAAAATCAGAAGGAAGGAAAATTTTCTGCTAAGAGGAGGGGGGAACAGATGACTGGCCATCAACAAGAAGAGCAATTGCTAGTGTGTAAACTATTCCCCAAAGCACAGTAAAATTGATGCACACATTGAAAGATCTAGGCACTTACTAATGAATCTCTCTAGCAGAAAGAAACGTTAATAAAAGTTCATATTTGTTAAACATTTATTAGGTTCCAGGTCCTTATGTAAGCCTTGTAGGTATACTGGTTCATTTAATTCTTACCATAGCCTTTTCAAGTAGATGTCATTATTATCTGTTAGAAAATCTATGAGGGATTCGGAAAAAAACTCATTTCTTTCATCTTATCTTTCTTTAATAAACATTTATTGAGAGGCAGAGTGATTAAGTAACCTGGCCACATAATGAGAAAGTGAGGGGGCCAGGAGCTGAACCCAGATAATCTGGCAGGCAAGCTCGTCATCTTTTTTTTTTTTTATCTTTATTGAGATAAAATTCATATGCTATAAAATGTATCTTCTAAGTATATAATTAAATGATTTTTAATATATCTGTGAAGTTGTGCAGCTATCAATACAATCAATTTTAGAACTTTTCTTTTTTTTTTTTTTTTTTTTTTGAGACAGAGCCTCAAGCTGTCACCCTGGGTAGAGTGCTGTGGCATCACAGCTCACAGCAACCTCCAATTCCTGGGCTCAAGCGAATGTCTTGCCTCCACCTCCCAAGTAGCTGGGACTGCAGGCGCCCGCCACAATGCCTGGCCATTTTGTGGTTGCAGCCGTCATTATTGTTTGGCAGGCCCGGGCTGGATTCGAACCCGCCAGCTCAGGTTTACGTGGCTGACGCCTTAGCCCGTTGAGCCACAGGCGCCGAGCCAATTTTAGAACTTTTCATCAGTACAAAATAAAGTCCATACCCATTGTTAATCATTTCCCATTTCCGTATGGCTCCCCAACCCCAAGTCTACTTCCTGTCTCTATGGAGTTAGGTCTTCTGGACCTTTTAGATGCATGCATATAATATGTGGTCTTTCATTCATCCATGTTGTAATATATGTCTGTTTTCCATTTTTGTAAATAATATTCCATGTTATAAATATGCCACATTTTATCTATCTACCCACAAAATGTTGAGGAATATTTGGGCTATTTTCACTCTGTGATTATTAAAAATAATGCCTTTATTATTAAAATAAAATATTCAGGCTCGGCGCCTGTGGCTCAACGGGCTAAGGTGCCAGCCACGTACACCTGAGCTGGCAGGTTCGAATCCAGCCCCGGCCTGCCAAACAACAATGACGGCTGCAACCAAAAAATGGCCGGACATTGTGGCAGGTGCCTGTAGTCCCAGCTACTTGGGAGGCGGAGGCAGGAGACTCGATTGAGCCCAGGAATCGGAGGTTGCTGTGAGCTGTAATGCACGGCACTCTATCCAGGGTGA
>CAUYRH010164644.1:0-22881 GCA_963574655.1 Perodicticus potto | reverse complement strand
CTGGCGGGTTCGAATCCAGCCCGGGCCTGCCAAACAACGACAGCTGCAACCAAAAAATGGCCGGGTGTTGTGGTGGGCGCCTGTAGTCCCAGCTACTTGGGAGGCAGAGGCAGGAGACTCGCTTGAGCCCAGGAATTGGAGGTTGCTGTGAGCTGTGATGCCACAACACTCTATCCAGGGTGACAGTTTGAGGATCTGTCTCAAAAAAAAAAAAAATATATATATGGGATTATAGGGATATAAAAGAGCAAAATAGAAAAGTCTATTCAAGTGTTCCAAGGAATAAATGAATATATATATGACTAAAAACATAAATATAGAAATGCACACACAGCAGAACCTCTGTATGTTGACCACTCAAGAGACTGCAAGAAACTGGTCAATGTACAGAGGTTTGGTCAACATAAGGAGCTAGGCCTACTGTACTGAAATGTACATGTCTGGTCTATGAAAATTAGGTCAACTATGGAGGTTCTACTGTGTGTGCATGTGTATGGCATTATCAATACTTCAAATATCTAACACTAGCTCACTGGTTTTCACACATGATTGCTCATCAATCAACTGTGGAACTTTAAAAGACATTTTGTCTGGGACTTACATTTTTAACCAAAGTGCCCTGGACACTGAAGGTTCCACATGCCTGAGCAAATAAGGGTCAGAAAAGCCAAAGGTGAGCTAAGTGCAGTGGCTCGCACCTGTCCCCCTAGCACTCTGGGAGGCCAAGGTGGGTAGATTGCTAGAGCTCACGAGTTTGAGACCAACCTGAACAAGAGTGAGACCCCATCTCTACTAAAAACAGAAAAACTAGCCATGCACCACCATGGTAGGTGCCTGTAGTCCCAACTAGGTAGGAGGCTGAGGCAGGAGGATGCTTGAGCCCAAGAGTTTGAGGTTGCTGTCAGCTATGATGATCCCACAGCACTATACCCAGGGTGATAGACTGAGAGTCTGTCTCAAAGAAAATAAAAGAAATGCCAGAGATGATTGTAAGGTTTACCCAGGGATGAGGACAACTTGATTTAACAATTATCAGAAAACAGTGTTGTATCTCTGGTTCACAGACTATACATAAGCACACGTTCCAGGTGTAACAAAGACAAGGATGTCTGCTGTTACTTCCTTTCAATGTTGTACTGAAAGTCCTGGCCAAAAGCAATAAGGAATAAACGAACAAAACAGTGTAAGTATGAAAAGAAAAGGAAAACACTATCATTACTAAAGACAACATGACTGTATGTACAAAAATCCTAAAGAATATAGAAATATTCAACCTTCAGCAAACTTTCTGACTACAAAAATCAGTTGAATTTCTACACACTAGCAACAGACAACCACATTTTAAAGATAGTCTTTACTACAGCATTAAAAGCACATACCTAGGCTCGGTGCCTATGGCTCAATGGGCTAAGGTGCCAGCCACATACACCTGAGCTGGCGGGTTTGAATCCAGCCCGGACCCGCCAAACAACAATGATGGCGGCAACCAAAAAATGGCCGGGCGTTGTGGCGGGTGCCTGTACTCCCAGCTACTTGGGAGGCGGAGGCAAGAGACTCGCTTGAGCCCAGGAATTGGGAGTTTGCTGTGAGCTGTGATGCCATCTCACTTTATCCAGGGTGACAGCTTGAGGCTCTGTCTCAAAAAAAAAAAAAAAAAAGACAAAAAAAGCACATACCTAGGAATAAATCTAATGAAAGAGAAGTAAAACCTCTATAAAGAGAAATTAGAGATGACATAAATAAATGAAGGATATACCATCTTAATAGATTAGAAGACTCAATATTAAAAAGTGTCAATTCTGGGTGATGCCTGTGGCTCAGTGAGCAGGGTACCGACCCTATATACCGAGTGTGGCGGGTTTGAACCTGATCCCAGCCAAACTGCAACAAAAAATAGCCAGGCATTGTGGCAGGCGCCTGTAGTTCCAGCTACTTGGAAGCCTGAGGCAAGAATATCGCCCATGATTTTGAAGAGCTTGAGCTCTTCAAAAGAGCTTGAGGTTGCTGTGAGCTCCACGGCCCTCTACCGAGGGTGACAAAGTGAGACTCTGTCTCTAAAAATAAAAAAAAATAAAAAAATTATCTTAGCAAGTTTTTGTTTGGTAGAAATTGACAGGTGGAAAAAGTAATGAAAATGCAAAGGGCCAAGATCCAAGGCAATTCTGAAGCAGAATGAGAAAGTGGAATGACTTGTTCTACTAGATTTCAAGACTTAAAGTACAAGATAGGAAAAAAAGAAATAGTAAAATTGGAAAAAATGAACTAGTATACAGCAATGAAAATGAATTACCTACTGCTACATGCAAAAACATAGACAAATGTCACAAGTAAAATCAGGAGTAAAAAGTCAAACAGCAAAGAAAACTCTATGTTGGCTTGGCACCTGTAGCTCAAATGGCTAAGGGACCAGCCACATACACCGGAGCTGGCAGGTTCGAATCCAGCCCGGGCCCACCAAACAAGAAGGACGGCTGCAATCAAAAATAGCTAGGCATTGTGGTGGGTGCCTGTGGTCCCAGCTTCTTGCGAGGCTGAGGTGAGAGAATCGCTTAAGCCCAGGAGTTGGAGGTTGCTGTGAGCGGTGATGTCACAGCACTCTACCTAGGGCAACAGCTTGAGGCTCTGTCTCAAAAAAAAAAAAAACAAAAAAAAAAACAAAACAGAATACCCTGTTTCTATTTATATAAAATTCAAAACAGGAAAAATTATACATGGTGCTAATAATAATACTCAGGAAGAGGCTCAGCGCCTGTGGCTCAGCGGGCTAAGGCGCCAGCCACGTACAACTGAGTTGGCGGGTTCAAATCCAGCCAGGGCCCGCCAAACAACAATGACAGCTGCAACCAAAAAATGGCCGGGCGTTGGGGTGGGCACCTGTAGTCCCAGCTACTTGGGAGGCAGAGGCAGGAGACTTGCTTGAGCCCAGGAATTGGAGGTTGCTGTGAGCTGTGATGTCACAGCACTCTATCCAGGGTGACAGCTTGAGGCTCTGTCTCAAAAAGAAAAAAGAATAGCCGGCTGTTTTGGTGGGCACCTGTAGTCCCAGCTACTCAGGAGTCTGAAGCATGAGAATTGCCTAAGCCCAGGAGTTGGAGGTTGCTGTGAGCTGTGATGCCACAGCACTCTACCAAGGGCAATAAAATGAGATTCTAAAAAAAAATATATATATATACACACACACACACATTTACTATGCTTTGAACTTCTTTTGAAGATAATTTCATTAATTATATTTAATTTTTTTTGAGGCATCTCTAAGATCCCCTCAGGGCACAATGACTGAAAATCACTGCTGTAAAACAAAAGAGAACCAGGCTGATATTAAAAAAAATAGAAAAAAGAAAAAGACCTATGAGTGTCTATAATGAGCATATATTTATCTCTAGAAGTCCTCAATTGTATGGGAGGTAGAAGGTTTTGTGACATTTTAAGACCTTCTAAAGACTTATGGTTTTCCTGGCATTTATAATAACTAAACCTTCTGCATACTTAATAATTAAGCAGCTCCTGCAGGCTCTGGTTGCATATATTACTGATAATATCCAGCATCCCAAAATTTTCAGCAAACACGTTATTGGGTGATACAGAAAGAATAAGTTAAAAATGTGACATTTCCCCACAATTTCAAAGGAATTTCATTTTTAGAGACCTCACGATGTTGTTGTCCTCCTTTAACTGTTCACACACTCTGCTCTGCTGCTCATCACTCCGTGAAGACATAAGTAGGAATCTGGGTGACAAGCATTACTCAAAGTTTCAAGTACACAGTATTTTGTAATGTCTGGCATTAAAATTATATGACAATGCAAACATTACTTATTTATTTCTTAGCAAAGAAAGGGAAGTTAGTGGATAGTTTTCATTCTGAATAATCCAAGTTTTAATGGAAACACTAAAAGATCATATGACTCAAGGTAGTATGGGAAGGTTTTCCCTTTATCTATAGATTCTTTGCCTTCATGTCCTTTATGTGTTCTGTGGGTTTTTTCCCCTTCCTTTTCAGAATCAAAGATGTAATATTCTACCCCCTAACGGATTTCCTTAAGAAACACAATCACACTATTTGCTGTCATTCTGGAAACAACTAAAGATTTAAACACCACTGGTGGGTGACATATTGGCATTGATTTAGGCTTCTGTTCAACTCTGTGGTATAAAATCGTCTCTCTCCTCAAAACCTATCTTGAATATTTCCTCCATAACTTCTCATATGTGGTGTGCATTCTATGTTGATTTGGTGGAACATTTTATTTGTTCTTACTCTGGCTCTCCAATGTGTATATACAAACTTGTCAGTTCTCTGGAACAAGAACCTCTGGTTAAGCTGAGCCAGAGTGATGAAAAGAAAGCTGGTTTATGATCAGGAGAAGTGTTCATCAGCCACATACACACACATAATCGTGGAACACAAGAAAACTATGGGAGGACAAATAGTAGAGAGTCTCCCATCATTTCAAAGTCAGAAATTGAGGACAGCAAGATCACATTGAGACAACCTGAAGGTC
Organism: Perodicticus potto; assembly: GCA_963574655.1. NCBI lineage: Eukaryota > Metazoa > Chordata > Mammalia > Primates > Lorisidae > Perodicticus > Perodicticus potto. The sequence continues at coordinate 18,376 of CAUYRH010164644.1, read as the reverse complement.
AAGGGCCACGTCTCTGTTTTCTCCATCAGAGATACAGTCTCTCATCACAGCAGTTTGTTTAGTATTTGACTTGTTTTCCTCCATCAACAACAAGAGGCTTTCTATTTGGCTTCTAATGGATAACTGATTATAATGTGCTCCTTCCAAATTCCTTGTTCCAACTCAGGTCAGTTGCCTACCATGGTCCCAGCAGCTGTGATCACCTGAATAAATTCATTAGGCATAAATATGGTGCCAAGTTCATCCCTTCCCAGGGCCTATGGGTGGGAGTGGGTCATTTTAGAAGGGACACAGAGTAGTTAATAAGCATCATCTCAAGATAAAATGCTTAACAACACTGATTTTATATTTCTAAAAATCATGCCAGCAATTTTCTGTAGTTCTTAAGTTTTATTCAAAACACATTCATGAGGAATTAATAAATTTTTATTTCTAAATTGATTATCTTTATGCTAAACTTGTCTTCTTTTTAACAGATCGAAAATCCCACATTTGCCTAACTTTCATAGATAAAGCTCATGGTTAATGATTCATGGTTAATGAATGCACAGAATTAATTTTCATCATAAAATTTAAAAACATAGTTATTGGCTTTTTAGGGAATTTAAGAATTAATCTTTTTTTTAGCTCACTAAAAAAAAGTGCAAATATTACCTCCACACATATTGGACGCTTTCCTCTCAGCAACTGCATATCAGAATTTGGAAATTGGTATTCACGTCATGTGGGAACAGTGTGGCACCTTAAATCACATTAGTTCTTCAGGTGACATCTTATAACATTGAATGATGGCATAATTTTCCTATCAGGGTTTCTTCAGTCTTAGGACTCTGATTTTTTTTCCTCCTGGTTTAAATGACACAATTACAGCAAGGACAAATTTAGTGATTTGCTCTTTTGGTAACATCGTCTCTAAATAAGAACATCTGTTTTACAGTCACTTCCTGTTTATAGGGTAAGCTATTGTAGTTAAATTTCAAAATGTCAAACTCAATCAAAAATACTGATCTGTTGCAACGTGCGAGCGAAATGGCTAATGTGTATGAGGACTCAATATAATCTAGTGGCAAGAAGACTCTGCTGGGAATAGGGAGGACCGTTTTCTATTCCCAGCTCTCTCATGAATTATTGGTCTTGTCTACAAAAGGATAAAAAGTTATTCCAAGGACAAACAGGCTAATGAACATAGGACAGAACCTGGTGTAGGAATGGCAGAATCTGACGGCTCTGACAAAGTATTTATGTTCTCAATTAAGGTTGGACTGGTTTCTTATTTTGAACATGACTGGATTTCCTACTAGGCCTTTAAGTGTCAGTGACATATGTGACATTGGCCAAGACATAAACCAGGACAGCCTTGGCAGAGCAGAGCAGGAGCACTGGTGCCTCTGTGGTTATCACCAACAGCCCTGGCGGCCAGCTGGAGGGGGTCTCAGTGCCATGTGGGCTAAAGTGGCAAAGAAAATGCAAGGGAATAATGAAACAAAAATCTATAAATTTCCCTGATGCTATAAAATTTCCTTTTAAATTCTGCAGCAGTAGGAACCTAAAACTCTTCAAGAGTCCACGCACTTTACTCAGGATGATGATTCTAGAACTTTTTTGATAAGTGGGTAGTAGTGAAATTTAATCATCTGTGTTTTCGTTATTGGACAGTGTAACTCCAGATGACCAGAAATGTCAGTTGGCCCAATCTGAGCGAATTTTACCGCCAGATGTGTAGCCAGAATCACAATGTGCGCATCTCATTCAGCAAGCAGGGGACGTGAGCCTTGCTTAAGGAGACAGCTGGGAGCTGCCAAAGCGCATAAATTGTGAGTGAAATTTACCTCCAATGATGACTTCCAAGTATGACTGACATCTCTGTATTTCTAAGGGTTTTAAGTAGGAGGGATTGAAAGCAGCAAAGTGAAACACAAACAAACCAAACCAAACAACAACAAATAAATAAGCAGAAAGGATGTAGAGATTGCCTCCAATGTGTACAGGAAATGGAAAATGAAGAAACAATCTTTCCCTGTCTATCAGCTTTTCCTCCTTCCTATGCAGTTGTTATGGAGAGATCAACAGATTTAGAGGACATTCCAGGCCAGGAACGGGGGCTCTCGCCTGTAATCCCTGCACTCTGGGAGGCCATGTCAGGTGGCTCGCCTGAGCTCAGGAGTTTGAGAACAGACTGAGCAAGAGCAAGATCCCATCTCTACTAAAAATAGGAAAACTAGCCAGTGTGGGAGACAGATACCTGTAGTCCTAGCTACTCAGGAGGCTAAGGCAGGAGGCTCAATTGAGCCCCAGACCTGAGGTCGCTGTGAGCTATGGTACCACAGAACTCTACCCAGATGACAGAGTGAGACTCTGTCTCAAAAAATAAACAAACAAACAAATAAACAAATAAATAAAGCTGACATTCAAGTTGACAAAACACATACACATACACACATCAAACCTAAAATTACAGGAAGAACATCTGATTCTCAGAAATCACTCTGGTCTAGCTGTTGATCTGTCAACGAGGTGCAGGATTCTATCTTCTTTTTTTCTCTGCCTTTCCCTGTATTTAACTCTTCAGCAGACTGCCACCGCTAATGCTTGCTTCCCCCTGTCATCTTAGAAAGGACCACACTGATAGGGCTGGCCACCAATGCATTTCCAGAAAATTGCCATTCTTCATTAAGAGGTGACTTCTGGCAGATTCCACCTTAACCAAGGGATCAAAATGAACTTCTTAATGAAGTCACCCAGCATGGTGGCTCACATCTGTATTCTCTGCACTCTGGGAGGCCCAAGTGGTGGACTGCCTGAGCTCAGGAGTTTAAGACCAATCTGAGCAAGAGCGAGACCCCATCTCTTATAAAAACAGAAAAACTAGCAGGGCGTATTGGCATATATCTGTAGTCCCAGTTACTGGGGAGGTGGAGGCAAGAAGATTGCTCAAGCTGGAGAGTTTGAGGCTGCTGTGAGCTATGATGCCTCAGCACTCTACACAGGATGACAGAGTGAGACTCTGTCTAAAAAAAAAAAAGTGACTTATGAATGTAGACATTAAAATAAATGAGAAAAATGGAGTGGGAAGGGAGGGGAGGGAGGAGGTTTGACAGAAGGAGGGTAAAAGGTGGGACCGCACCTATGGAGCAAATGACAAGGGTGCAAGTCAAATCTGTCAAGTGTAAAACATAGATGTTTTGGTACAATAATCAGGTCAATGAAATGAAAGCTATGTTGATTGGTTTGATCTAACCACATCAGATTGTATAAAAAAAAAAATCAACACATTGTACCCCATATATGCATGAATGTATTCATGATCTATATGTATTTGACTTAATAAATAAAAATTAAAAAATGGACACTCTCATATAATTACAGTATGCTTATCAAAATCAAGAAATTAGCATCACTATAATAGTGCTATTTTAATGTACTTACTCAATGTTTGCAAATTGAACTAATAATTTGCTTTGTAATTGTTTCTCAATTTTAGGGTCCAGCACCCACTATGTGTTAAACATATTTCACAATAATCACCATGTGTTCCTAGTGTCTTCTCATGGGAAATACTTCCTGAGTCTTGATTTGCTTTTTATGACATTGATATTGTTAAAAACTATGGACCTGTTACCGCATAGAATGCTCCTAAATTTGTGTTTGTCTGATGTATTTGATGATTAAATTCACATCGTACATTTTTAGGAGAACACCATGAACGTGGCAGAGCTGCCCAGCCAGTGTGTAGAAAGGCACTTAGATGTAGGGATGTGTCATTGCTGGTCAACTTTGATCACTTTGATGTTCCCTTTGATCCCTTGGTTAAGGTGGAATCTGCCAGAATTTTTCCCTCTGAACAGTTACTAATATTCCCTTTGCAATTAATAAGTATTCTGTGGAAAGACACTTTGAGATAAAATAAATAGCATGTTTTCATCTGACATGGACCCAGGAAGTATCCCAGAAAATTATGGTTCTTGCGTGAATCAAGCATTGCTATAATTATTGCCAAATGGCGATTGTCTAACTCCATTACTGCTTCTGAATTTGTGAGTTGGCATGTCTAAGGAAAACATTTCTCTTTGTCTCATTTGTTTATTTTTCAGTTATTTGTTTATATGATTAGAAACTCAAGGATAGTTATTTTTAAGTGGCCATAATTTCATTTGTCTCAGATTTGGCTAGTAAGGGCTTCTTTTTTTTTTTTTTTTCTTATAGAAGATGATAATTGTTTATTTTTTTTAACTTCTGAATTTTTTTTTTTATTAAATCATGGTTGTATACATAAATGCAATCATGGAGTACAATGTACTGGTTTTATATACAATTTGAAATATTTTCATCAAACTTGACATAGTTTTGGTGGCATTTTCTTCGTTATTGTGTACAGACATTTATATTCTACATTTAGTAAGTTTCACCTGTACTCTTCTAAGATGCACTGTAATAGTAGGGCTTCTTTCCTCCAATTTCTATATTCTTTAGCCAGCCTCTCCATCACAATTACCTGTATTTTGGTATAACTTTCCAGCTTAGCCCTAGAAAAAGCCATTTCTCCAAGGAACCCAAGTTCTTTTTAATGGAGAAATGAATATGTACAGGAGTCAGATGCCTGTCATATGCCCTCAGCATCTTTAAGTTAATATTAGATTTTGTTCTTTTTTTTTTTTTTTTTTTGTCTCCTTTGGTAAAATGCCATGGCACCATAGCTCATAGTAACCCCAAACTTGTGGGCTCAAGTGATCCTTTTGCCTTAGCCTCCTGAGTAGTTGGGACTACAGCTGTCCACCTCAGTGCCGGCTAGTTTTTAGAGATGGGGTCTTGCTCTTGCTCAAGGTGGTCTCCAACTCCTAAGCTCAGGTGATCCACCTGCCTCGACCTCCCTGAGGGCTGCGATTACAGCTCTGTGAGCCACCATGCCCAGCCTTGGTTCTTTTCTTTTTCTTGTAAGATGTTTTTCCTTCTCTTTGCACCCATTTATTTATTTTTATTTTTTATTTTTTTGAGACAGAGCCTCAAGCTGTCACCCTGGATAGAGTGTCCTGGCATCACAGCTCACAGCAACTTCCAATTCCTGGGCTCAAGCGAGTCTCCTGCCTCTGCCTGCCAAGTAGCTCGGACTACAGGCGCCCGCCACAATGCCTGGCCATTTTTTGGTTGCAGCCACCATTGTTGTTTGGCAGGCAAGGGCTGGATTCAAACCCACCAGCTCAGGTGTACGTGGCTGGCGCCTTAGCCCGTTGAGCCACAGGCGCTGAGCCAAATTTTTTTTTTTTTTTTTTGGCTGGGGCTGGGTTTGAACCCACCACCTCTGGCATATGGGACTGGTGCCCTACTCACGGAGCCACAGGTGCCACCCTCTTTGCACCCATTTAAATGAAATGTGTTTGCTTGCACCTTTATTTTTTATTATTTTTTATTTTCTTGAGACAGAGTCTCACTCTGTCACCCTGGCTACAGTGCCCTGGTGTCATAGTTCACAGTAACCTCAAACTCTTGAGCTCATGTGATCCTCCTGCCTCAGCCTCCTGAGTCGCTGGGACTATAGGCACCCATTACCACACCCAGGTAGTTTTTCTACTTTTAGTACAGACAAAGTCTCACTCTTGCTCAGGCTGGTCTGAACCTCTGAGCTCAGGCAATGCACCTGCCTTGGCCTTCTAGATTACAGGCATGAGCCACCCCTCCAGCTTACCTGCACTTTTAGATGGAAGTTTCTGTATACACAGTGGGGCAAAGCTTCCTTAGCTTCCTAGATTTCCCTCCTTTTCTAAAATGAATATTAAAAATTACGGTGTTTAGGTGGAACTGTCTGCACAATTCTGAAATCTCTCTTCTCTGGGTCTTTATCACAATCAAAGCTTCTTTCCTCCTTACCCCAAGGTTGTACTCCCACTCTGCTGAATTCAGAGGTTACCAGCACTCATCCTTCCCCACACCCACCTTCAGTGGTTTGTTCCCTCCTTGGGAATCTTTCTCCATTTGGTCTTTCTAACGTCCTTAAAAACTTACAGGATGCCAGAATCTGCTAATCTTGTAATAAATATTTGAGAACCCCAGTTTGTTTGTTTGTTTTATATTAACTCACAAATTGAAGACAGTTGAGCTTTTTCCAATGTCATCAATTTTTTTTTGGATCTTCTGCTGAGAATTCAATGCAGAGCAGGAGTCTCTCATTTTGAAAGAAAACACTTGTTAGACTTGACATCTTTTATATTAACCTGGATGGAGTTGAAACACATTCTTCTTAGTACGGTATCATGAGAATGGAAAAGCAAGTCTCCAAAGTACTCATTACTAATATGAAGCCAGTAGATGAACACACCCAACAAGAGAAAAACGCAATTCAATTCAAGTTGGGGGAGGGGAAAAAAGGAAGGGATGCATGTGCTCCCCCCCAATGGGCACAGTGTAAGGGTACGTGGCACACCTCCTGGGGGCGGGACACAACTTCAGCAGGGTCTTTACATAACAAATACAACCATTGTAGCCTAATCACTTGTACCCTTATATGAAATTTTAAAAAATAAAAAGAATACTTGATGATGTGGGAGATCTGACACCGGTTGGACATATGAACTTCAACTTCTGTTTCCTTCCCCCTTCCCCTTTCCTGCATTGCCTCTGCACAACTGCTCAAACCCTGCAGGGACCACCTACCCCCTACACACTCCACATTGGTTTAACTCTGCCCATTCACATCCTGTGCTCTGCAAGCATACCTTTGCTCTGGTCCAGTTGAAGACATTGTCTTTGGCTATTCTAGCTTTTTGCTTCTTTTTTGAGAAGATGTGAGGCGAGTCAGAAAGTCTGCCATTTTCTATGGCAATGTGTGGTTGAGCTATTTCCACTGCACTTACTGTGAATCTTGGAATGTACCTATATGACTATTCACTCCATTGTTTATGCAGTTTTTTTGTCTGGTTTCTTTTGAAAATTTTGTGATATAAAGCCATTGCTATAATTTTAGAATATTTTAAATTATATTAAGTGAAAATAGTACTGAGCAGTATCCTGAAAATAAGGCAAATGGTGCTTTCCTTTTCACTTTATACCATTACATCTTTATTAAAATAAGCCATGTTCTAATATGTGTAGGTGCTCTGATTATTTCCTCCTAATGCCTTAAGAGAGCTTATTTATTCAGACTAATCAAACATGTGGACAGGGAAGTACATTAAGTCAGTAGATACCTAAGCCATCCTGAGAAGTCACCATACATCCCTAAGAAATAAAATGCATTCCCCCCCATGCATTTTCCTTTCATTTTTCCATGATTTATTTTCTTTGTACATGTAGAATAGAAAAGGCATTTGTAAAATTGCTGATGCTTTTGATTTATGGATGGAGCATGCCTGCACTAGGAAGGGAGGGCATTCCTCCTTTGTGCTTTCACTATTTATGTGGAAATAACACGGCCAGGAAATCAACTGGAACATAAGTTTGATCTGATAGAAGGGACTCATCATCAGATAATATTTTCTCCAGTGTCATTCCCAATAAAATTCAAAATGACAATAAAAAATGAAACAACCATAAAATTATTATATTTACAAGATACAGGTAGTATAAATACATGTGATCCCATCTAAGTGAATGTTGACAGAAAGTATCAATTTGGTATTTTATATCTTCTTTTAGTTTTTTTAAATGAGTGGAGTTGGTGTAAGTTTCCAGAGATGATAGTCATATTTTCAGTATAAAGTACAAATTTTAGTTAAGCTGAATGACAGCCATAATGTAGTGAAGATTTTTAAAATCCTCACAATTATGTCACTGTTCTATAAAACTTTCCTTACTCAATTTTCTATTGTTACAGTCTATTAAAATGTTACTAGGGAAAGTGTTTAACGTAAGTTTGTTTATAAATATTATCCACATTATCCAATTAGATTTATACAAATTAAGATTAAAGGCAATGATATAAAAATGCCTTTTGAAAGACTCAGAAAAAAATGATGTGGAAACATAAAACTGTTTTGAACAGAGTTACACATGTGACCACAACACAGTCCTATGCTTTCAAATACATGAAGTCAAACCCCGGTGGGGAAGAGGAGCATAAAAAAAAAACAAATGCAGGAAAAGACAGGTGTGCGTCCCTCAGGCAGCTTGTAAGGGTCACACATGTGCATAAAATTAACATGCAATTAAGAGATGGTAACCTCTCTTTCTTTCTTTCTTTCCTTCCTTCCTTCCTTCCTTCCTTCCTTCCTTCCTTCCTTCCTTCCTTCCTTCCTTCCTCCCTCCCTCCCTCCCTGCCTTCCTTCCTTCCTTCTTTCCTTGTTTCTTTCTTGCTTGCTTGGGTTGCTTTCACATCCTGGCAATTATCAACTGAGCTGCAATGAACACTCAGGTGCAAATGTCCTTGTGATAAAATGACTTTTTTCTTCTGGGTAGATACCTAGTAATGAGATTGCAGGATTAAACGGGAGGTCTACATTTAGCTCTTTGAGAATTTTCCATAGTGGCCATGAACCCATGAATGGATCAACGAACTGTGGCATATGGACACCATGGAATGCTATTTATCCATAAGAAAAATGCAGACTTTATATCTGTTGTGTTTACCTGGATGGAGCTGAAACACATTCTTCTTAGTAAAATGTCACAAGAGTGGAAAAAAAAGTATCCAATGCACTCAATACTAATATGAAACCAATATATAAACAACTTCATGCCTTTACCCAGAAAGAATAAAACACAAGTATATTCAAGTGGGGCAGGTGGAAAGGGAATAGGGGAGGAGAGAGGGGGCTTGGGGGATTGGGAACCTCTCACCTAACGTGCATAAGGTCAGGGTAGCACTGCACACCCCCTGGTGAAGGGCTCAACTATAACTTGAACTTTACCTTAGAAATGTAAACAATGTAACCTGAACATTTGTACCCTCATATTAATCTGAAATAAAAAATGTATATATTTAAAAAAAAGAAATTTTACCAAAAAACACAAAAAAAAACCTCTCCATTTTTCTCCCTGGTCTGTATGTAGGTAGTTCACCATCTGTAAAGTGTCTTCAGTGGGACACCAATATCGAATGTGTGCAGGATGAGAGGTGCCCTATTTACACAACAAATTGACAGACTGCATTTGGCTCAATCCGAAAAACCCAAATAAATATGTTCTTTTAGAATTTCATTTATTCTGTGTTTATAAACGAAAACAGAACAGTATTAAAAGTACAACAGATGAAGTTAAACACAAATACCAAATCTGGAAACTTTAACTGGGAGTTTTTACAGTGAATTTAATTGCAATGTTTTGTAAATATTTTTTGTCTTCAAAATTATGTCACCTTTAGAAAAAATTCAAAGTAAAAGGAATTGTTCTGTGTATAGATTATCCAAAACTTCATTAATGCCAGAAATGTTTGCTGTTTTGGTTTGTTCCAAAATTTACATATTCTCACTAGCATAATTGGACCAGAAAATTAAATGCCTGGATGCTAACAAAGGTTTGAATAAATTGTGTAAATGGTGACATTTTTTCTCAAAACTGAAATGCTCAAAAAGTAAATTTAATCTTCATTGTATTTTTTTTTACTTCTGCTTCATTTTTCTAGGTAGTCAAACACCTTCACAGCTTAATTATTTATGTCTATGCTTTTAATATTTAAACCACCTAAAAATTACGTTTACTTAAGGTATGAAATTGAAATTAACATTTATATCAACTGTCATTTATTAAAATGGATATTCATCTTAACCACTGAAAATTGTCACCTATTAAACTTATGAATTTATTTTCTGCATTCTCAATCAATAATCTTGTAATGATTATTTTGTGTATTTTTGAAATACACATATGTATAAATACACACTAATATATATACACATGTATACATACATGCATATGTATTATATATAAAATATATTTTGTATATATATTATATTTTAGTATATACAGGGTCCGGCAGAAGTAATGCCTTTTTTGCTTAAATGTGGTATTGTTATGTTACAGAATTAACACACAAATAACACTCCTTTTTATGAGTATTGAAACACTCAAGTCACATTTGACTTCTGCGATTAAAAGAGTTGCTCAAACTGACTAGTGCTCCTCTTTTGGTATTGCAATATCCGGTATTACAATTTTTTTTTTTTTTTGAGACAGAGTCTCACTCTGTCACCCTGGGTACAGTGGAATATTTCACTTTTAAAACAGTTTTTCTCTGTATTAAAATGTATATGCATTTTGGGGAGCACCCTTTGGGGAAAGAGTTAGGCAGCGAAGTAGCCAACAGTTGGCTTATGAAGAGTCGTTTGTGCCACGCTAAGTATCTAAGATGCAAGTCAGATTAAAGTGGGTCAGGAGGTCCGCAGAAGGGTTTGCGGTTTTCAAGGGATAACACTGGCAGTAATGCAAAGGTTTGGGGGAACGGGTAGAGGGAAACACAGACGCAACCGTGAGAAATGGCGAAGCTCTGAACCAAAGATCTCAGACAACCGGTTTGCAGGTCATTGAAGAAGGAACAATGAAAATATTAAATGATTTTGTTAGATGTGACGGGGAGCATTTTAGTTTGGTTCCTTGGGAACAAGAGCCTCTATGGAATGATGTGTAAGGAAGGTTATCTGCCAGGGTGGGGGATGGCATCTGGGGAAAGGGATTAGAGACGGGGAGAGAGAGGGAGCCAGCGAGAGCCACAGCAGAGTGTGGGCCCTGAGTCGGCCCTTCCTGTGGGCAGCTGGCTGCTTGACACTCTGAGATCGTTGAACAATGTAATTTGTCTTAAAATTGTCCTGTGTGGAGGGGAGAGAGTGAGGCAATCATTTACAACCACTCAACGGATAGGTAACTACCCCCATTCTGAGATGTGCAGAACGGGCGTCTATAACGTCGGTCCCCCAGCAGCTGAGCTGGCTGAGGACAGGGCACAAGTCAGAGACGGAGCAGGGACCGTCCACGTGGGTTCAAAGCCTCAGTGGTCCACATGAGAGAGACGGAGAAGGTCGGATGTGGTAAGTAACTGTCAAACTCAGCCAAGGGGGGAAAGTACATTCAGAATGAATGTGGAAGGTGGAAGCCTCAAAAAGTGCGAAATTAACACAAGGATTGTGTAGAAATGTTCTGCTACTGTATGCTCAGATGTTAGCATTTAGAATTTCATAGTTTAAAAAATTATGGTGGTTTCAATCCCAGAGCGTGCGGTGGCCACGCTGGCAGCTGAATTGGGGATGGGAGGCAGCCAGCAGTGGGAAACACTTTTTCCACTTTGTAAAGTTGATGAGTTCTTTTTCTCTTTCACTAAAGTTAGTTAGTTAGGCTTCTAAATAGCCTGCTAAGAAAAAGGGGGGAAAATGACTTTCAAATCATGACATGTGCCCATGGAGACCTGTTTTCAGACACTATTTGGGATTCTTTTTACCAAAGAAAGTAATCTTCATAGCAGAACTCTAAGCTTAAAAGTTATTTTGCTTTTTAGATTTATCTCTGAATGTTGCTATGCTAAAAGAAACTTTCACAAAACAAGAATAAAGCTTTTAAACTTCACACATAGCCACGGGGATACCTTCCTTATGCATAGCCACGGGGATATCCAGGGCTTTAATGCTAAAGAAAAAAGGCGGCAAATCCCTCTGCCCACCACACCATCTGGAGGGCATTTACTGGTTTATACGTGCACACACACCTGGATAAGAGCTCATGAACAGTGTCAACTGAGTGACAATTTGGAGATTTTTTTTCTTGACAGTGTAACTCAAAAGTCCAGTAATGATATATTTCACACAGAAATAAGACACATTATTTATCTCTTTAATATTTGAGATAAGACACATTATCTCAAATTTTAGTTATTTATTCACTTAATTTATTTTTGAAAGAACGAATCACAGAAAATTGAAATTTACAGGAAGTTTCCTGGATTAATTCTCTAATTGTATGGGTTATTCCAAACCCAGGACTCTAAGGCAGTTACCAAGTTGTCCACTTTTATTTAATCTATTTATTTATCTATAAATTAATATCAGAGGCCAGGCACGATGGCTTACACCCTGTAATCTCAGCACCTTGGGAGGTGGGGGCAGGTGGATCACTTGAGCTCAGGAATTTGAGACTAGCCTGAGCAAGAGTGAGATCACATATCTACTAAAAATAGAAACATTAGCTGGGAATGGTAGCAGGCACCTGTAGTCCCAGCTACTTGGGAGGCTGAGGTAGGAGGATCACTTATGCCTAGGAGTTTGAGGTTGCTGTGAGCTATGATGATGCCTCAGTACTCTAGCCTGAGTGACAGAGTGAGACTCTATCTAAAAAAAAAAAAAATTAATTAATTAATTAAAATCAGAGTATTTGCCAGCTATCTGTACATTCATATCTAGAAAGATAAGTGAGTGAAAACCATTTTGAGCAGACAAAACCACTTATGCTAACAAGAGACAATAGCACTACAGTTTGAAGGATTATAGAAAAATGAGATGTGAAAAATAAGCAAGATGTAGATTATGAAAGATCTTTAATTCATATGATGGTGCTTTAAATATCTCCTGAAATTTCTGGGAGACTGTAAAGTTGTAATTGTGACACTGCAATTGCTTCTAAGCAAACAGGACACGGGAAAACCAATGAAGGCACTAATGCACTTCAGAGGGTCTTGGAACAGGAGCCCCACTAGCGAACCTTGCAGAAGGAATGAGAAATGAATATCTTCCAGAAAACTCTTTAAACCCAAGACACACAGAAGGGACAACAGAAACAGACAAAGACCCTCATGTATGTAAAAACATTCATAATTATAAAATAAACAAGATATGTTGGTTGTAAGCATATATAGATTGAAAGAATAAAGTATTAACTAGGAAATTTCAAATCAGTGCCTAATAGAACAGTTAAAGCAGAAACCAGAAGGTAACAAAACCACAAAAATGAGCAATTTATCTCAAAGCCTAAACCCAACTGATTATAAGATATGTTAAAAAAAATTAAGTATGAATGACAAAGTCAGGGCCAGGCATAGGGGCTCACACCTGCACTCTTAGCACTTTGGAAGGTCTAGAAATAATTTTAACATTAGCTGGACATGGTATTGTTTACCTGTTGTTTTATCTACCAAGGAGGTTAAGGTAGGAAGATTGCTCAAGCCCAGGAGTTCAAGGTTGCTGTGAGCTATGACCAGCCCACTGCACTTTCAGCCTGGGCCACAGAGGGAGATGCTGTCTACACAAAAATATATTTTAAAAGAATCATAAAATGTTCAGAATAAAAACATAGGCCAATAATGACTTGTTCTCAAATTTAGGTTAAAGTTTTAAGCATGAGACATCAAGAAATAGGGAGAAACAACAAAGGAAAGAAATACACACTTCTAAAATTTCTTTTTGTCAAAGGTATGGGCATATATATAATAAATAGAGAATAGTAACTGACTTAAAAATATAACATTTAATTATCTTAACTCAAGAAACCCTACAAATAAAGGATAAAATAAAATAGAATAATAAACAAAAGACAGATTATCATCAAATAAAACTACTAGTCAATAGAATCAAAGAAACATTTACCTTCACTAGAAATAAAAGATTCTCAAAGGAAAAAAATATACTGTTATCATATTAGAAAATAGTTTCTTATAATACCAAAGATATTTTAGGGTAAACTTTGATAATAAACTGAATGTGGAATTGAAAAACCATTTATGTAAAGAAAGAAAAGAAGCCAAAAGAGAGAGATGAAAAAGAAAAAAGAAAATAAAAACAAACAAAAAAAGAAAATCCATTTATGACAGCAATTTGGATATAATTAACAAGGTATTTTAAAATGTTTAGGTTTGGTGCCTATAGCTCAGTGGCGAGGGAGCCAGCCACATACACTGGAGCTGGCAAGTTTGAATCCAGCCAGGGGCCTGCCAAACAACAATTGACAACTACAACCAAAAAACAGCCAGATGTTGTGCTGGGTGCCTGTAGTCCTAGCTACTTGGAAGGCTGAGGCAAGATAATCACTTAAGCCCAAGCGTTTGAGGTCGCTATGAGCTGTGATGCTACAGCACTCTACTGAGGGCAACATAGTAAAATTTTGTCTCAAAAAAAAAAAGTTTATATACTTATGCTCTAGAAATATCTTACAGAACTAACCATCTATGAGGTTGTAACTGATAGCATGTTGCTTATGACTTAAAAATACAGAACATATTTATTGTTCTAAAACATGAAAAATATTTGCATAAATTTTGATACATCTATTAAATATGACAGCATGGTAGTCTAAAGTCATGTATTATAAGAATTTCAAAATATATAAGATACATGAGAAAATAAACATTGTGGGAGCAACACTTATTCACATAATATAATTATAATTTTGTAAAATAGTATAAGGGACAAAGCCCCAAAGAATGGGAGAAAATTTTGACATGGTTATATCTGATAAAGCAATAATAACTAGAATCTACAAAGAACTCAAGCAAACCACCAAGAAACAACCAAACAGCCCTATTAAAAAGTGGGCAAAAAACAGGTAGAGAAAATTTTCAAATGAAGACATACTAACAACCAAAAGCCTCATGAAAAAATACTCAATTTCTCTAATCATGAGAAGAATGCAATTCAAAACTACAATAAGATATCACCTAACTCCAATGAGACTGGCTCATAGTAATAAGTCCCAATGACAGATGCTGGGGTGGAGGGGGAAAGAAAGTAACTCTGATAACTCTGTTGGTGGGACTGCAAACTAGAACAATTTCTATGGAAAATTGTATGGAGATTCCTCAGAGAACTTAAAGTGGGTCTACTATTTGATCCAGTAATCCCACTGCTGGGTACATAGCCAAAGGAAAGAATGTCATTTTATAAAAGGACACCAGCACTAGAATGTTTATAGCAGTGCAATTCACAATAGCAAGGAGGTGGAAACAATCATCGCCATTTAAGTATTAAAGGAAAGCATTAAATAAAGTATTTCATTAATATGCACTTATTTTTATTTTTCAATGAAAAATAAAATCTGCATGCAATTCAAGACAACACCATTTTATTTATTTTTTTCTTATTTCAGGTTAACGTGAGGGTAGAAACAACTGGGGACAATGTTTGCAGATGTTAGGTAGAGTCCCTGTTGTAGCTGTCTCCTGCACCCAGGAGGAGTGCCATGTACCCTTATATCATGCCCATTAGGTGGGAGCACCCAAACCCTCTCCCTCCTTCCCCCTCCCTCCCTCATTTCCCTTCCCCCCAACTTGAATTGAATTGAGTTTTTCTCCTACTAGGGCATCTATCAGTTTCTCCACTGACTTCATATTAGTCTTGAGTACACTGGATTTTTTTTTCTTTCATCCTTGTGCTACTTTACTAAGAAGAATGGGGCATTTTAAATAAAACAGGAACGAGGGGAGGGGCAAGATGGCCAACAGGAAGCAGCTTACAATGGAGGCTCCTGTCCAAAAGGAAAGATAACCTCCAGAAACTGCCTAATTGAGCCAAACACTGGGAGACCAGCTGAGAGAGAAAAGTGATAACTGCAGGTCATCTCTGCTAAGGCAAGCTGCGACTCCAAGAAATCAAGCTTCAGGCAGAAAAACTGAACTAAAGTTTTCCGCCATTCTGAACTTCCAACACACCCATCCCCCCTTACCTGACCCACCAGAAGCCTAACCCCTGCTGAAACTGAGGGAAGAGGGTTTGAGCAGTGCATACCCTCCCTGTCTGCTGCACCAGGCGGCCCACCAGGTAAGAGACTCGCAGCCCCGCCAAGCCCCTGCCAACCCCCAGGCCAGGGACTCCACCCAGAACTGCGGAGCTCCACTCTGCATTGCGGAGCCCACCATCCAATGTGGCCAGGGACGCCCCAGGACCCCCCTGCGGCTATGATCCATGCCCCACTGGGCCTTGGCCCGCTGCCAGCAGCAGCACTCCACTGGGACCCCCGCGGGCCCCAATTGGCACTCCACAGGGCCTCGGCCTGCCACCAGCCACTGCCAGGAACTCCACCGGGACTCCCATGCGGCTCCGATTTGAGCCCTTCCAGGGACACCTGCCACCTGCAGCAGCCAGGGACACTGCCAGGCCTCAGCCCTCCACCTGCCTTGGCCAGGGACCCCACTGGGACCCCAGCGTGGCTCTGATCCGTGCCCCACCAGGCCTTGGCTTGCCACCCACAGTGGCCAGGTACTCTGCCAGGACCCCAGCTTGGCACCGATCCACGCTCCACCAGGCCTCGGTCTGCTGCCTGCAGCGGCCAAGGATTCTGCCGGGACCGCAGTGCAGCTCTGCACCAGCCCCCACTGGGCCTCTGCCTGCTGCCTACACTGACCAGAGACTCCACCAGAAAACCAGCAGGCCTTCACCGGCCTGCCTGGGCCAGGAACTCCGGGAGCCACACTACTAGCATCTCCCCCACCCTTTCTGCCTCCGCACTGGATCCGCCCATCTGGCCACGGACTCAGGAATCTGCATGACCTGTGTCCTCCCTCTGGAGCCCTCTGCCCAGCCAGAAACTGTTGGAGGCGTGGACCCCCTGTTTCAGGCACTCCCAGAAATGTGCGCACCATCCCATGCCCTGCTGCTTGATCTGGGCATGCCACATTCCGGAGCCACTCCCACAACCAGAACTCCCTGGCTGGGGAAGTCCCAGAGGAGCTACACAGGGTCACCCCCTGCAAAGACCTAGCAACAACAGAGTGATCCTGCTGGGGTCTGATCTGGGAGAGACACCTCCCCAACTCTGAGGACAGGTCATAGGCAACAGTGAAAAATAATCATGAGGAGGAATCAACAGAAAATCTCTGGCAATATGGATAATCAGAGTAGATCAAATCCCCAAGGATCAACAAGGTAGATATAGCACAAGATCCCTTGCATGAGCAAATGGCTATATGTCAGAAATCAAATTCACAGTCTGGACAGCAAATAAGCTCAGTGGAATGGAGGAAAAGATGGAATTAGAATTTCAAGCAGTAATCCAAAAGATGACCCAAAATATGTCTCAAGAATTCAATGATTCAAAGACAAAATCACCAAAGATTTTGACACATTGAGACAAGAAGTTGCAGCCCTCAAAGATCTGAGAAATACAGTAGAATCCCTCAGTAACAGAATGGAGCAAGCAGAAGAAAGGATTGCTGACATGGAAGACAAAGCTTTCGAATGCTCTCAAATTTCCAAAGAGGAAGAGAAATAGAAGGCAAAAATGGATCATTCTCTCAGACAGCTCTGGGATAACTCAAAGAAAACAAATATTCTCCTTATAGGGATACCTGAAAATGATAAAGTGGTGTCACAAGGCACAGAGTCTCTTCTTTATGAGATTATGAAAGATAAATTTCCAGATATGCCAAGAGATTCTGAAATTCAGATAGCAGACAGGTTCAGAATCCCAACAAAACTCAGCCCGAATAAGACATCCCCCAGGCACATCATAATAAACTTCACTAAAGTAAATATAAAGGAGAAAATTCTGAAAGCAGCCAGATGTAAGAAATCCATTACCTACAAGGGAAAGAACATTAGAATAACTGCAGATCTCTTTGATCAAAACTTTCAAGCTAGAAGAGAATGGGCATCTACTTTTAATCTCCTAAGACAAAAGAACTTTCAACCCAGGATCCTGTACTGCCTAAACTGAGTTTCATTTATGATGGAGAAATTAAATACTTTAATGACATCCACATGTTGAAGAAGTTTGCCATAACTAAATCAGCTCTCCAGGATATTCTCAGACCTATACTCCATAATGACCAGCATAATGCTCCACCACAAAAGTAAACTCACCTGGAAACTTTTTATCAAATTCGAACTTCCACAGTGATGAAAGGATTAAAAATGTCCACTGGACTTTCTAAAGGTTTATCATTATTTTCAATTAATGTGAATGGTTTAAATTGTCCTCTAAAGAGGCATAGGTTGGCTGACTGGATATGAAAACTCAGGCCAGATATCTACTGCATACAAGAGTCTCACTGTACCTTAAAAGATAAATATAGACTCAAGGTGAAGAGATGGTCATCTATATTCCAGGAAAATGGAAAACAGAAAAAAGCAGGTATTGCAATCTTATTCGCAGATACAATAGGCTTTAAAACAACCAAAGTAAGGAAGGATAAAGACAGACCTTTCATATTTGTTAAAGGTACTACTCAATATGATGAGATTTTAATTATTAATATTTATGCACCCAACCTGAATGCACCTCAATTTATAAGAAAAACTCTAATAGACATGAGGAACTTGATTTCCTCCAGCTGAATAAGTGTTGGAGATTTTAATACACCTTTAGCAGTGTTGGATAGATCCTCCAAAAAGAAGTTAAATAAAGAAATTTTAGATTTAAACTTAACCATTCAACAACTGGATTTAACAGACATCTACAGAACATTTCATCCTAATAAAATTGAATACACATTCTTCTCATCAGCCCATGGAACATACTCCAAAATTGATCACATCTTAGG
>CAUYRH010164638.1:0-30134 GCA_963574655.1 Perodicticus potto | reverse complement strand
ACCCACACAGTCACACACATGGACACCCTCACACAGTCACACACATGGACACCCACACAGTCACACATACACACCCACACTCAGACACACACGGACACCCCCCACATATTCACACACATGGACACCCCCACACAATCACACACATGGACACCCTCACACAGTCACACACATGGACACCCTCACACAGTCACACACATGGACACCCACACAGTCACACACGCACACCCACACTCAGACACACACGGACACCCCCACAAATTCACACACACGGACACCCACACACAGTCAACACATGGATACCCACACACAGTCATACATGGACACCCTCACACAGTCACACACACGGACACCCCCACACAGTCACACACGCACACCCACACTCACACACACACGGACACCCCCACAAATTCACACACACGGACACCCCCACAAATTCACACACACGGACACCCACACACAGTCACATACATGGACACCCACATGGATACTCCCACATGTTCACACACATGGACACCCACACACCGTCACACACAGACACCCCCACACAGTCACACACATGGACACCCACACACAGTCACACACAGACACCCCCACACAGTCACACACATGGACACCCACACACAGTCACACACAGACACCCTCACACAGTCACACACATGGACACAGAGACACATAGACAGATACCCACACACAGTCACACCAAATAACCACACACAGTCACACACAGACACCCACGCACATTCACACATGGACACCCACGCACAGTCACATGTGCAGACACCACATGCAGACACACACACACAGAAACAGACACCCCCACACAGTCACACTTGCAGACACAGTCACACACGGATACCCACACCCATAGACACCCTTGCACAGTCACATGTGCAGACACCCACACTCAGATACACAAATAGACACCCACTCGCAGTAAAACACGGACACCCTCACAGAGAGACACCTGCACAGACGCTCACACATAGACGTCCACACACAGTCACACACACGGCACCCACACACAGACACACATATAGACACACACATAGCCACCCACATGCACAGACACACACGGACACCCACATGGACACACACACACACACACACACACGGACACTCGTATGTAGACACACATACAGACACACAGATGCACAGAGACTCACACGGACACCCACACACAGAGACACACGCAGTCACTGGCCTGATGTGCCCAGGCAGCAGGCAAGAGACCCTATTATTAGTGAACAAGTGGAAATGGAGAGAGATGGCTTTTTTGGGCAGCATTAATGAGGGTGACCTTCGGGTGGGGACATGCAGTCTGCAGAGAATGGTAGGGAACATGAGACCTTGGCATCCCGCTCCCTCGAAGGCCTGGCGAGGCCCACACAATTAGGCCCAATTAAGCCCTGCTCTGCCTCTGCCAGTGTGTTCCAGGCAGGTGCAGTGTGGCTGTCCCTCCCATGCACTCCCCGGCACTTTCCCTGATGCCTGAAGGCCTCCAGCTCTGGTTTGGGAAGCCAGGCACCGAGGCCACCCTGATGGCTGAAGGCCTCCCTCCCTGGCGAGTCTCTGTCCGCCGCCCCGGGGTCTTCATGGGGCATCTACATCTTCCTGACTGTGAGGAGAGCTCTGTCAAGAGAGGCCACAGGGGCAGCTGATATCGTGGCCACAACAGCACAGCACTGATGCCAGGAAATGCAAGTGCGAGTCCCAGTGTTTCTCTGGGAAACTGAGTGAGTCCTCAGTTTCTTCCTTTTAAAATGGGCATAAGACAACCCACCCAGCCCATGGAACTGCCACGTGTGCTGCACAGGCTGGGCGCTGCACAGCTCAAGGAGGACTCTGGTGGCCATGGGCTGGACAACGCAGAACAGTGGCCCTTTGCCTGCTTCAAGGCTGATGGCATCCCATGAGACAAATGATTATTCCTGTCTTCGTCTTGCTTTTGTTGATTTTCCTAGAATGTGTCCTCTGACCCACCTGGCTCAGGGAGGGAATAAACTCATCATCTCCCTCTGCAACCAAATACTCCATCTGGCTTCTCTTGGTCAACCTGATACTAGGACCCAGAGTTTCCAAAAGGAAAAGAGAGGCAGCGAACTTTCTAGTATGTATGGCTTTCCTGGGGCAACAGGGCTCACACTCCTTTTAGCCATGAGTTTTCCCCTCACCTGTCCATCACCCTTTGGGCTTCTCTTGTCCTTCACAGCTATTATGACAAGAGTTGAGTACACAGGTTTGCACTGGCTGGAGAGGAAGGATGCTGACCATAGCAGGAACCAGCACCTGTATGGACTCACGCCAGACAGAATTAAGGGGTTGTTATCCACCAGAGTGCCCCACAGGTGACACTTGAGTGTTTAAGGGTTGTAAACCGGGAAATCTTAGGAACAGAAGATTCCCAGGACGTTCAGCTTTGGAGAAGAGTCTCTGCAGAGAAGGGAAACCCCACTTCCCTACCACACTGTGCAACAGAATTACCCTAGAGCTTTAAAAAAATATGAGACCCTGAACCTATCCTCAGAAACTCACTCAAGGAATCTGGAGATGAGCACTAAATCTGTATTTAAAAAAAGAAGCATTTAATTTTAGGATAGTTTTAGATTTACAAATGCGTCGCAGAGACAATTTGAATTTTAATCCTTTTTAAATTGGGAAATAGAAAGCACATCTAGATAAGTGCCCTGAACCAAAGGAGAGCTTGAAGATTTATCACTGTGTGAGCATGTGTGTCTTCACTATAAAACTAAGAACCAGGGCACTTCGGGAGCCAGGAGCTCCTCCAAGATCCTGCATTTTCCTTCCCACCCAAAGTTTCACCACTTACATATGCCTCCCCAAACATATATAATGTTTTAATTTTTTATCCCTGAACATTTTGTTTATTTACTTATTTATTTATTTAATCATAACTGTGTACATTAATGCCTTTATGGGGTACAATGTGCTGATTTGAAATGCTTGCATCAAACTGGTCAACATAACCTTCACCTCACTTGTTGTGTTAAGACATTTGTACTCTACTCTTAATAGTTTTGACATGTAATCTTGCAATGTGCACAATAGGTGAGGTCCCACCAATTACCCTCCTCGCAGCCTCCGCCCACCCGTCCCCTCTCTGCCCTCTTCCCTTCTTCATTCTGGACTATAGTTGTGTTTTATCATTCATATGGAAGTGTAGGTGATTATATATTGGTTTCATAATAGTACTGAGTACATTGGATACCTTTTCTTCCATTCTTGAGATACTTTACTAAGAAGAATATGTTCCAGCTCCATCCATGTAAACATAAAAGATGTAAAGTCTTCATCTTTTTATGGCTGCATAATATTCCATGGTGTACACATACCACAATTTGTTAATCCATTCATAGGTCCATGGGCACTTGAACTGAAAATTTCCCAAATAATGTATATCTCTAAACATTTAGTTTAATTTTACCTATGTTTAAACTTTATGTTAGTATAATCACACAGTAGGTATTCTTTGGGGGCTGGCTTCTCTTATGAATGTGAGTCACCTATGTTACTCTATAGTTACAGTTTGTTTTCTTACACCCTCTGTCCCATACACTGTGCTACCCAATATGGCAGTCATCAGCCATGTGTGGCTATTTGAATTTAAATTAATTAAAATAAAAAAACTCAGTTCCTCTTCTATACTAACCCCATTTTAAGTGCTCATGTGTTGAGTGGCTACCATAATGGACACTGCAGAATGGAAAATTTCCAACATCACAGAAAATTCTCTTAGAAGCTTCTATTCTAAAAGGCTCCATTATATAAATATATCCAAAGTTACTCCTTCTACTGTTGATGGACATTTTGGTTTGCAGGGTTTGGCTAATGTAAATAATGCTGCTGAGGGTGTTTTATACTGGGCTCTTGGTGTGTATCTGCACATATTTATGTTGAGTATGCACCTAGGACTCCATCGTAGGGTCCTAAGTGTGTGTATGTTCAGCTTTTGTAGAGAATGCCACACTGTTTTCTTAAGTGGTGTACTAATTTATATTTCTACCAGAATCTGTTTTCGAAGGCATCCTGTGTAATTTTGAAGATCCATCAAGTTCCAAATCATTGCTTGATTTTGTTTTTATGTAAGAAAAAAGTTGCTAATGACTCAATTTGTTCAATAATAGAATAGATCTTTGTGAGAAATACCTCATCAGGAAGTGAGTGTCCTGTTTTGAGGGTTATTCAAATTGATGCCACACAACTCTCTAACATAGCAGCTTTAAGAAGAACTGGAAGTTCTTAGTAGGAAGTCTTCCTATGTGATGTTATCAAGTCTTTTCCAACTGTTAGCATCTCTGATATCATCCTTTTTCATGGCTATGGTTAGATGAATATATTCTGGACTGTGAAATTCTTCATAGTTAGGCAGCAGAAGAGAGAGAGGGCTGATGCCGGGGGCCTGGATTAAACACAAATTGGATCATTAGTCCCTGAATAATTGAGTTAGTTGTTCCAATGATCAATGAATCACCTCTTGCTCACTCTAACCCTCTGGTCTTACTTGAGCTTGTGGGATAATGGCAATCATGACTTCTTCAATGTCACCCTCTGCAGACATTTATAGGTCTCCCTTATTTCTATTTTAAAGGCTTTATTGGATAGGTGCCTATTATTGTAATGGTCTCAAATCATTTTTAGAAGCAGGTGTGGCATAACTCATAACACTGTAAAAATGCCCTCCTCCAGTGCTGCCTGGCAGTGTGTTTTCATCTGTCTTCATGCTATCTCATTCCACCTGTTCTCCCTACTTGCTCTCCCCTTCCCCGGAATTCCCTTCTACCCATGAGGAGTTTGGAAATGAAGGGATTATTCTAGGTCACAAGGGAAATAATCCTTCTGCCTAGGCACTCAAGAGGCTGCCCTTGGGGATAGAATGGCTTCCTTTTAACTCTCTTGAAGACTGATTGTTTCTTGTAAGAAAGCTGTTAGGGGATTTGGGAAAAGGTCTTAAATCTCACCGGGCATATGTGAGTGATGATATTTCAGAGGGAAAATGAGAAGTGGGCAGATCTAATAACCTGTGCTTGTGTTGGGTCCATGCTTGCCAACCAGCTCTGCACTACCACTGAGCTTCCAGCAGCGGTCTGCTGTCTGGCTCTCCACGCAGCTCACAGATAAATACATTGGGAATTTGCTGGCAAAAACCATCTAGTTAGGACCTCAGGTATAGCTACCACTGGGCTAAAACTGAAATAGAATCATGGCACCATTGGGTGGTGGTAACTATCGCTCTTGCCCTGCAAGATTGGAACTAAGGGATAAATTAGGTTTTGTCCATGTAATTTTTTTTTTTTTTTTGGATGGAAGGGACCAATTGTGTAATGAGAAAAAACACCAGAGAAATAGCCTTGGAGCTTCTGGGGTGGTCTGCAGCTCATTCTTAATCCTACTGATGTTTTGCTTTTATTTCCTTGGAAGGATACACAGAGAAGTTTTAAGAAAAAACTCAAGAAGTTGCCAATGTCGGATCTAGTGTCCATGCAGTTTTCTTTCTGTAGCTTCAGCCTGTCACTCACTTTCTTGGTCCTTGGTTTCCCTGAAACTTCAGAAACAAAGATGACGAAAGGGGGTATGTCTATAGAATGCTCTCCACCCCAGGAGACCTGTGAGACTTAATTAGCTGGTCCCCACTGGTTGTTCTGAAAATGAGAAATGCCCAGGATTATTATCTATCACATGTCAAATACAAATATGTTCATGTTCCCATTATGGATGTGTGTGTTGCAAACTTGCTCAACCGACTGTGACCCATTGGGTTGTTTTAATTACAAATATCAATAAAATTGGTTGATATTTATGGGCACAGACCCTGCAGATCTCGGGGAAGGAAGCTAATTGCGTAAGACAGTGCCGTGATTGAACTCCAAGGGAGTCACAGCTTCCTGCTCACTGGGAGGGAAGCTGAGACAGCTCCAGTCTCCTTGTGTTAATTAAATGTGATGAAATGAATATTAACTTGTAAAAAGAGTCAGAGTCTTGGACTGAGTTTTCTTAGTGGGTGGGGTCGAGGCTGGCCAATGGGGGCTGTGGTTGCTGGGACTCAAGGGCTATTGTCTTAGAGCAGAGTTATTCAACCATTTTTTATCTAACAGTACACTTGAACCTGTAGTTAAACTTCCAAGGCACACTTAAATTATGTTGATAAAAAAAAAGAGTGAAAAAAAGAATATGCTCACTGTGCTTTGAACGTCTTTCAAAAATTATTTAATTAATGGTTTTTAAAAATTTTCACGACATTCCTAGGATCTTTTCACGGCACACCAGTTGAAAATCACTGTCTTAGTGGAAAAGTAGCATCAGCAGAGTGATTTTTAGCCTTGGGCCCCAAAAGAATCTGGGATGGCTCTGCTGAGAGATTTGTCTGGGCTGGGACCTTCCCAGGTTATTCTGATGACCAGCTAGGGCTCAGAACTCTGGATGTAGTGAAAAAAAAAAATCACACTCTTGGAATAGACAAATGAGACTTTGAACTAGTCATGTATCCTTGAGCTTCAGTTTTTCTTTTTTTTTGTCTATAGAAAAACGAGGTTAATCAAAGCTTCATGATGCATCTATGATGATAAAATGAGGTCATATGGGTGAAAAGGCTTATCTCCTAGGAGGGCCTCAGACAAAGTTAAGGTCCCTTCCCTCCTAAGATGCAAATGCATCTGGGCCAGGCTGGATGAATTCAGAAGCCTGCAGGCACTTGGCAGTTAAAGCCAAAAAGAATTCTTCCCTAAGCACCGATAGAAGTCCATGAGAAAGTCCCATCCCTTCCCCCCACCCCCCATGCTCTATAAGAACAAAAGGACAAAGCCCAAGAGGTGGGAGGAGCAAGGCCACAGTCTAAGAGTGAGTGGACTGGAGGGGCTGGGCTAGAGCCGGACACTTTGTCTCCTGCCTTCCAGCTATAGCTTGGTCCACTCTGTGGAAACTTGCCTTTCCCAGCACCCTGTGAGGAACTATGACATTTGTTTAATAGGATGCCTGAGCCGTGGTCCCTTGGGAGAGATGATGCCTTGAGAAGCAGGAAAGATGGTGTGAAGTGGAGCTTTGAACTTGCTTTCTCACTTCTCACCTTGACAGTCAAGGTTCTTCTGATTCCACCCAACCATCTTCTTCTTCTTTTTTTTTTATTGAATCATAGCTGTGTACATTAGTTCAATCATGGGGAGCGTGGGGGGAGAGAGGGTAAAGGGTGGGATCACCCAACCTTCTTAACATATCTGATCTTTTGTTCTTGAATTTCACACCGTGCAGCCACACTGGGGTATATTCTACCCTCCCTCCACCCTTCTTTGCTTCTCTGTTATTCTCATGTTGCTCATGTTATTCTCCCCCATTTCTTTACAACATTGGTAACTCAGTGCCCCGGAAGTCCAGGGAGCAGTGATTTCCTCTGACCTTGATTCTTTCTCAAAATGCCTCCTTTTTCAGAAAGCAGTGGTCCGTCTTGCAGGGGGCAGACTGCACGGTCCTACTGTGTTATTTGTTAGTACCTTTGCCCCTCCCATTCCTGGACTGGATACTCACAAGAGCAGGGTGGAGCAGCGGGAAGAGCCAGGGACTTTCTTCCTGTCACTTATTAGCCTTGTGATCCTAGGAGAATCATTTGGATTCTCTAAGCCTCTGTGTGCTCATTAATTAAAATGAGGAAATAATTCCTGCTTCTCAGGGCTGATGTGAGGATTACTTTGATACATACTTATGAAAGACTCTGGCAAAAAAAAAAAATGTTTTCGTAGATGCCTGTGTAATGATTAAATGAGTTGATATCAACTATTTGGCATAGACGTGTAAAAAAATATCATTCTCACTCACCTTATTGTTTAAACTTGTATTTTGGGGGGTGGTGATGGTAAAGAATATTTAGATTTGGGGGAGATATTCAAATAGCAATATATGAGGCTAAGGAAACAAAGGAAACGGACTTGGGGTGGCTTCCATGAAGCCTGTACCATCACATTTTCTTGTTATATTCTTTTTTTTTTTGAGCCAGAGTCTCACTATGTTGCCCTCAGAAGAGTGCTGTGTTGTCACAGCTCACAGCAACCTCAAACTCTTGGGCTCAAGCACTTCTCTCGCCTCAGCCTCCCAAGTAGCTGGGGCTACAGGTGCCTGCCACAGTGTCCGGCTATTTTTAGAAACAAGGTCTCCCTTTGGCTCAGTCTGGTCTCGAACTGGTGAGCTCAGGCAATCCACCCTCCTTTGCCTCCCAGAGTCTTGTTGTATTCTTAATATGACCCTGCAAAGTGGGGGTTATTTTCTCACAAGGACAG
This sequence comes from Perodicticus potto, assembly GCA_963574655.1. Classification (NCBI taxonomy): domain Eukaryota; kingdom Metazoa; phylum Chordata; class Mammalia; order Primates; family Lorisidae; genus Perodicticus; species Perodicticus potto. The sequence continues at coordinate 21,855 of CAUYRH010164638.1, read as the reverse complement.
GGTTCTTTCTAATCTTGGCCCTGTCACTTACAGAGGGACCTCAGGAAAATTGGCCTGGTCTGAACCTTAGTTTGCTAATGTGTGAAGTAGGAAGGAACCCCACTCACGCGTGACACACATCTGGGGGATGACACATGCAAAGTGCATGTGACAGCATCTGGCACGTGGTTGACGCTCCACAAAGGACAGGTGTATGGCTGCTATTAGTACTATGAATCACTTGTTCCCAAATTCCTGAGTTCATAGCTAGGAAGTGCTAGGTTGCTACGTCAACCCTCATAAGTTTGACCTTCTTACTGGGGAGCCCTGGGCTGGGCAGCCTGTCCAAGCCCCCAGGCCACAGCATCATTGGGCAGGAGTTTGTCATGGGCACCCGTGTTGCCTCTTTGCAGAATTTTTTGATTTTGCCACCCCAAAAGGCCTGTGTTTTCCAGAGTCAGGCCATGCTCCTCTTTGGCAAATCCCCGCCTGACTCCATTTCCCTTATCAACCTGGCGATCACCTCTCATTTGTCATCTTTATTAGCTTTTAATCTCCCATCAGTTTAGTGCTGGGGTTTAAGAGTAGGATTAGAGGGGGGAGTTTAATTGGATGATCCTCCATGGCCCCTTGAACATCAGATTCAGTAAAAGTTTATGAAAAGATAAAATCGCAAAGGGTTTTATGGCCCCAGACAGAGCGAGAGACTGCTTCGCAAACAAGGTAACTGTTTTTCAACCTCATATAATCCGTGTTTTGACTTGATTAAATGAGGAAGTTAGTTTTCCGTCTCTCTCCCTTCCTCCCTCTCTTTCCACGGGTAACATTATCCTTTCCCGCCTGTTGTAAGCAAGAAGCCACTTTCTGCCAGGCGGTTCTCCACTCTCGCTTTGATTCTCCCTGACAGGAAGACTAATGAAACCCGGGTGCACCAGAAAATAACATTTATTTCAAGCAGAAATATGCTGAACCACCACTGAAGGTGGCTGAGGTGATGCATTTGATGGGAAAGAGGCCACTTTTGAAGAGGGGGAAAGTGGTCCGTGAAGATGGAGGGAGGGAAAGAGGAAGTTCCTCTCTGTGAACTCCCACCCATCTCGGCCCCACTTTTCTCCAGACTTCTTCCCTCTGCTTGGACCTTATCTCTTCTTCTGTGGTTCAGGCAACCGAAGAGTGAGGGGTAGGCTGAGCTGCAGAGTCAGTTCTTTATTTGGTCACTTTTTCATTCAACAAACATTTTTTTGGTGTACAAATGCTAAACCGGGGTCATAGAAAGGTGACTAAGGCCCCGCCGTGATCTCAGGAGGGCACAGACTACAGGGGGAGAGAGGCACTTTGGGAGGACATTATTTTTATGGCCTCTGCTATGGTCTAAGGAATTGATGACTCGTGATGGGTTGTGTTGTATTAATTTGATCCTGCTGAGGTATCTGGCTGTTAGGACTGGGATGATGAAGTGTTCTGTATAATGAAGGGAGAAGAATTTGGGGTTCTTGGTGGGAATCTGGTGGACATGGGTGGATGGGAAAAAGAGCAAGGAGAAGGAGGGAGGAGGGCAGAAAGAGGGGCCATTGAATAAGGTGTTCATCTGTGGACATCCTGGAGTGAGCATGTAATCAAAATTGCCATTGGTGGCTTAAGGACATTTAAAGAATAGTCTACAATATTCATCAGTGTTTAGTATGAATATTTATTTATTCATCCACTCATTCACTTAGGGCAATAAAGGCAAAATCTAGAATCACTGGTGACAGGGAGGATGCAAATTTTCAGGAACTCATAGAAATTTGAAGATGAGCCAGCCTTAGATTTCCATTGACTATGAACTGGGGCCCAAGCCAATCTTCTCATTTATTTATTTAGTTTATTTATTTCAGATTAGTATAAAGACACATATGATTGATTAGGTTATGTTTGCATTTGTTAGGAAAAGTCTGAGTTGTATTTGAGTCCTACCCCCAGGAAGTGTGCCATACACCCCTACGTTGCATCTGTTCAGTGGGGGCTCAGTGAGCTCTTTCTCTCCCCTTCTCTCCTATCCCCTTCTTGAATTTGGTTGTTTTTTTTCTGTCATGTTGGCCCGTAGTTGTTCATCTACCAGTTTCAAATTAGTATTGAGTACATGAGATGTTTGCGAATGTTCTTCAACTCCATTCAGATAAATACAAAAGATGTAAAGTCTCTATCTTTTTATGGCTGAATAGTATTCCATGGTTTGCATATACCACAGTTTATTGATCCATTCATGGGTTAAAGGGCACTTAGGTTGTATCTATGTCTTTGCAATTGTGAATCGAATTGCTATAAGCAGATTTTATGAAGAAGACTCAATTGGCAATTATAGCAGCATCAAAAATAAACAAATGGGACCTGATCAAGTTTAAAAGCTTCTGCACATCTAAGGACACAGTAAACTAAAGCAAATAGACAGCCTTTAGAATGGGAGAGGATATTTGCATATTATGAATCTGACAAAGGGCTAGTAACCAGAATCTACAGAGAACTCAAGCAAATTAACAAGAAAAGAGCAAATAACTCAATCATGGGGGCAAGAGAAATGAATAGAACCTTCTTCCAAGGAGACAGAAAAATGGCCAATAAATACATGAAAAAATGCTCATCGTCCCTAAGCATCAGAGAAATGCAAATCAAAATCACCTTGAAATATTACCTAACTCCAATGAGAATAGCCATATTACAGAGTCCCAGAGCTGCAGATAATGGCAAGGGTGCGGAGAGAAGGGAACACTTACACGCTGTTGGTGGGATTGAAAAATAATCTAAGCCAATTTTAAAGGGACTCCGGTGAGCCTAGCTGTGCCCAGGGCACATCTAGTTTACACAACTCATGTTGAACACCAGGTGCAAAATGGTGGTGGTATAAGATCAAAGCAGAGCTCAAAGGAGGGAGTAATCCATGCCCCTAGGGAAGGGAGGTGTAGATGGGTGTCACAGAAGACTTCAGGGAGGGGCTGGGCTAGGGAAAAGAAGGGAGCACAGGGTACCCCAAGAAGTGGAAGTAGAGGAGACAGGAAACCACAAGACTTCTGTGGAGGCCAGAGCATTGCAGACGTGAGCATCAGTGTAGGGGGTTGTAGAAACAGGCTGCTAGGGAGGAGCGGTGGCATCATCCTTGGGGGTGTTGGGCAGCATGACTGCTGGTAGCTTGGATGTTGATGGCTGCTGGTGGACCAATGAAGAATTTTGCTTACAAGAGGATCAGGGTGTCATTTCATTTCAGAGCGATCAACCTGGCTCAGTGTGAAGAATGAATGAGAAGCAGAGTGACATTGAGTCAGGGGGTCCAGTCAAGGGATAGTGGAACAGGGGAGACACGTCATAGGCCTGAGCATGCTGGTCATGGCCTGGATGAGGAGAGGACATGCTGGAGCAGATTTTTCAAGTGCAAAATGGGAAAACTTTGCAAAATTGTGTCACATTTTCTATGCACAATTTTGTATTCTTTTCCTGAAAAGATCATATAAGCTTCAAGCTCCCTGAAGCATGGATCTGCCTGTATGCTGAAAATTCCAATCAAATATGCAGGTACCAAACCAAATTCTGTCTCTCCACATGGCAGTGCCGTGCTACCCTGGGGCTCTGCTCGGGAGAGATGCCCCACTCCACCCAGCCATTGAGGACCCCCCCCATGGCCCAGCCCAGAGTCAGTGTGGGAGACGTCAGTCAAGGGCCTGGATACAAGGAAGCATGAAACACCAGGGCTGTTGCTACAATCCATCCATCACGCCATGTCTTTCCAGAAGTATTTTCCAAAGCAAAGACTGTTCTTTCTCTAAGAGGCATCCTTGTTCCAGCTGTTAAGACAATAATTTGTTTCACTCTGCTGCATCTGGCTCCTGCTTTGCAAATTATTGAGCAACCAAATTGCCCAGGGTATGACATTTTACAGGGCCGTAAGCGTTTCTACATGAAAGGGAAATTTTTGTAGATCATTTATTTACTTTTCCAAATCATATGGACAGATCTAACCTCTCTTTCCTTCTAAAGGGTTGTGCTTAATTTCCAAGAGACTGTTGTACAGAGGAAAAAGGAAGAGCTGAGTTCCTTTGCAGCACTTCAGCTGTCCTGGCCAAATGAGAAACCAAAGCCTTGAGAAAAATCCTGGCGATTCTAAATTCTTACACGCTTGGCTCACACATGGTCTCCGAATTAGCATGAGGGCACACAGGTCCTTCTTCACGAGTGCAGGTTATTGGGGTCATTCTTCCTAGAAGGGACCTGATGGGGGTGTTGGAGGATGAGAGATAAAGCATCCTGTTCCCTGTTCTCCTCCTCTGGGGACAGGATGAGATTGGGTGGGGTGGCTCCGTGTTTTTTACAATTTCCCTCCTTAGCCTGTGTGTATGCGTAGGAGGCTGGGGTGTGTATTCATCTGCCCACCCGTACACCTATCAACATACCTCAGGGTTTTCTGCAGAAAGAGAGGCAGCCTTGACACTGCTTTGCTCTGCTTTGTGTTAAACCAGACAATAGGGGCAATGATTAGGGCCTTTCAGAGCAACCACCTGACAGTGGTGCGAGGTGAATGTGGGCTGATTGGAGCTCCGTGTACCTCTGTCCTGATGTGCTGGGAAGGGCAAGGCAGGGTGGCCTGGCACATGCATTTCGCAGGATCAGAGCCCAGGATGACCTCTCCCTCTCATTCCTTCTCCCCAACTCCCCTGGGGACCTCTGGCTTGGTTACATTTCGTGCTCTGGCATATCCAAATCCATACGATGTCTTCCAGGACTGTGCGTTTAAATGTCACCCTCACTGTGCAGTTACCAACACATGGCGCTAATGGGGGTTGTTTAAAAGCCATGTGGCAATGAAGGAGGCAGATGGGAGGCAGGTTTCAGGAAGACTAAGGAAGAAAGGAAGAAAAGGGAGGTCTGGCCTTCTTTCTCCCAAGGCCCCCCCCCAACCAGCCTGAGTGAAGTCAACTAGGAAATGCATCCTCGCTTAAACCCTGCAAAAAATAAAAATGAGGCTGACGTGGAGGTGAATGCTTGCTGTTAGCCCCTTGTCCCTCCTCTGCTCACATCTAAGGACTGGTGGGACAGCAGAGAGACTCAGGGGTTACTTACTGAGTGGTGTCCTCTGGGTTCCATGGGTACTCTGGCCAGGGTGGAAGAGTGTAAACAGCCATGAAGTGAGGCACCTGGGCGCACACTCTTACTAGCTGTGTGACCCGGCACTACCCACTCCATTGGGCTTTTGTTTCTTATTAAATGGGATCATTAACTTGGCTCTGCCTACTTTGCCAGGATGTTGTGAGGATCAAATGAGATGATGTATGAAAAATCCTAGTCTGGGTTCTGTCAGTGGAAGGGATTCAGCGACTGCACAGACAGAGGCGAATGGGCATTTTAAAAGCTAGCAGGGCTTCAATGCCTCAGCCCTGGGGCGAGACCTAGAATGAGACCCAGCCCCATCACTGACTAGCTGTGTAATTTCAGGAAAGTCCCTATATGCTTTTGGTGCCTCAGTTTTCTCACCTGTCAAATGGGAGAACGGCTATACCAGTCTCATGGGGTTCTTTGCAGTTTTTGGCTGGGGCTGGGTTTGAACCCACCACTTACGGTATATGGGGCCAGTACCCTATTCCTTCAGCTACAGGCACTGCCCATGGGGTTCTTGTAAGATTTAATTGAATTAATGCATTTAGGCGCTTACATAGTGATTAGCAAATAATAGCGCTCAGAGTCAATATTGGCTATTATGATGTATTTTTCATGGAGATCCAGAGTTCTTTCTAGAAAGATTTTTGTGTAATGATTCTGGGAACTTGTATTAACACATGGAAAGTTCCTACTTCTGTTCTGGGGGATGTAGTTCTTGGTTTTTGGGATATGCGGTTTCCAGTCTTCTTCCCTTCACATTGCACCCCTCATCCTATTGGGTCAGAGCATTTACTTCTAGGGCAGTGGTTCTCAACCTTCCTAATGCCGCGACCCTTTAATACAGTTCCTCATGTTGTGGTGACCCCCAACCATAAAATTATTTTTGTTGCTACTTCATAAATGTAATTGTGCTACTGTTAGGAATCGTAATGTAAGAATCTGATATGCAGGATGGTCTTAGGTGACCGCTGTGAAAGGGTCGTTTGACCCCCCCAAAGGGTCGCGACCCACAGGTTGAGAACTGCTGTTCTAGGGTAAAAGCCTAGAGAGAGAGGACAGGTAAAGATCCCAATGAAAAAATATAGGTCGGTGCTGTTGTTATGGCTCCTGTGTGCCCAGCTCAGACTCCTTCTTCATGTTTTCTCAGCTTGATGGGAATGAAACCAGATAGAAAACATCCACCACGCATCCTCCCCCACAGAGGACCTGGGGCCAATTCACCTCTTGGGGCCTCAGTTTCCTCGTCTATCAAATGAGGTTACTTGCTAGAGCTTTTCTAGCAAGTTGTAACACCCTTAACTTCCTTGTTCCCAGCAGGTGACAGGCCCCGGCCCCTTTCCACAACAGAATCCCTGCTATTTTGTTTCTTTTTCTCTTTGTTTCTTCGTCTTGGACATGCCAAGTGCTTATGTCATTTCTGAGAATCCAATAAACTGCATTATTGGGAGGGGACGGGGAGTAACACACGGGCAAAAATCTGCTATTTTCACATGAGTGCTTTAGGCAATCAGTCATGATGGGAAATGAAATGTGTGGAAAAATACAGGGTGAATAAAGAGAGCTTTAGTGAGATGATGAGCCTTTTACCGCTCCAGCCTGCACGTGACCACCGCCGATCTGTCATCCCTGAATGGCTTCTGCTGCGGAGGTCTCGCTCCCCACCTTCCTCCACCGGTTGCATCTTTTGATGGGGAACAACCTGTGGTTATTTATCAAAGTTTCAGTAAAGACCCAGCAAGCACAGCAGGGGCGAGCCTCCCCTCAGGAAGGATTCAGATCTGGCATCAGGAATTACTTCTGAAAATTAGAAGCTGCAGAGAGACATTCCTTAGGGAAGACTCAGAATCTCCTCTGCTGACTGATGTATGGGAGGGACATTGAAGGGGCCGTTTGGAGGCAGTGCCCAGTCCGGATGACCTCAGACTGATGTCCAGATGATCAAGGTGGTGCAGAGTGACTTTACAGGTGTGAGAATCGAGAGACCGAGTTCAAGGTACAGCTTAGATCCCTGCTCGCTGTGTAACGTCAGATGACATGATGTAGACCAGTCCCCTGCTCCTCGATGAAGTGTCTCTGATTCAGGCATTAAAGCTCATGCATTTAACTAATGGGCCAGTGCCTTTGTATTTTCCCTCTAGGCATAGTTTCTTTTTCTTTTTCCTTTTAGCTAGGGGACTTTATATTTTTTAGAGGAGATGTAGCTTTAAAGAAAAATTAAGCAGAAAGTACAATGAGTAGCCATATGTTTCCCCTTCCCTCAGCCTCCCTACTGGCATCTTGCATAGCTGTGGTTCATTTGTTACAGTTGATGAGCAATATTGATACAATATTACTAATGAAAGTCTGTGGTCAATGCTACAGTGTTGAAATGCTCTTTGTGGTATACAGTTACATGGGTTTTAGGAAATGTGTGAGAAGATGTTATACTGTTACAGTATCATACAGAATAGTCTCCTCTGCCTTATTACGGTATCATACAGAATAATCTCCTCTGCCTTAAATCTCCCCTGCACGCCCCCAAACTCCTGGCAGCCACCAATCTTTTTGTTCTCTCTATAGTTCGTCTTTTCTGGAATGTCCGATTCATACAGTCTGTAGCCTTTTCAAGTTGACTTCTTTCACCGAGTCATGTACACTTATGTCTTTTCCTGCCTTGATCACTCATTTCTTTTACTGCGGAAGACTATTGTATACACATACCACGGTCTGTTTATCTACTCACCTACTATAGGACATCTTTATCACTTTCCAGTTTTGGCAATTACGAATAAAGCCGTTATAAACATTCCTGTGCAGGTTTTTGTGTGGACATAAGTTTTCGACTTAATTGGATAAATACCAAGGAGCGTGATTGCTGGATCGCATAGGAAGGGTATATTTAGTTTTGTCAGAAACTGCCAAGCTGTCTTCCAAAGTGGCTGTACCATTTTGCATTCCCCCCAGCAGTGAGTGAGAGTTCCTGTGGCTCCCCATCCTCCCCAGCATCAGTGTTGTCAGGGTTTTGGATGTTGGCCATGATTACTAGATGTGCAGGGGTATCTTGTTTTAATTTGCAGTTCCCTAAGGACATACGCTGTTGAGCAAATAGACACAGTGCCAATATGGTTTCCCTCTAGGAATAGTTTTCACTTATCTGTATTTATTTTTTCCTTCCGGCCAATAGGAAATCAGAGGCAAGTGAGCAACAAGGCAGGAAAAGGAGGCACACGGTTGGCAAGGGCAGAGAGCTCTGGGTTAGAAGCCAGAAGACCTGAGCTCTGGTCTTACTGGCTATCCAGACCTGCTTAATCTTTTTTTTTTTTTTTTGAAACAGAGCCTCAAGCTGTCACCCTGGATAGAGTGCCGTGGCATCCCAGCTCACAGCAACCTCCAATTCCTGGGCTCAAGCAAGTCTCTTGCCTCCGCCTCCCAAGTCGCTGGGACTACAGGTGCCCACCACAACACCCAGCCATTTTTTGGTTGCAGCCATCATTATTGTTTGGCGGGCCTGGGCTGGATTCGAACCCGCCAGCTCAAGTGTACGTGGCTGGTGCCTTAGCCCGCTGAGCCACGGGCACCGAACCAGACCTGCTTAATCTTAAGAAATCACCTCACCTCCCAATCTCAACTTCCTCACCTGGAAAACGTGGCTCTGGAACCGGATCAAGGTTATGAACTGCTTCTCAGGCCAAAGCCCTCCAATTGGAATGATGGCCTGTCCCCAGGGAGGAGCTAGCCAGGCTCCAGGGGAGTGATGTGTCCTGACTGAGAGGTGCTGACTGCCATGGCAGCAATTGCAGGGGGAGACACTGTGCCACATGCCTGCTCTTCTTCAGAACGATTTTTAACTTCTTCTGTTTACATTTCCAGGTGACTTCAAGTGACAACTGACAGCCCAACAGAGAGAAGGGAAGGGTGGATTTTTAAAACACTGACACTGTGGTTGCAAAAGCTTGCAAGAGCAGGTGCAGCCTGTGTTGCCAAGTTAGCAGGATCACACTCATTAGAGCCTGGGACCTGACAGTCCCCGGCTGGCCCTGGAGGTCTGCCTGGGAGAAGGGAATTCCCGTTCGTCCCTCCCACCACCCCAGAGGGCTGCGCTGTACCTGGCAGGGGAAAGTGCTTCCCTTAGGGCTCGTTTTGTTGTTGTTGTTGAACATTTCACTGTCTTCTTCTTCTTTTTTAATTAATTAATTTTTTACTAAATCATATCTGTGCACATTAGTGCGATCATGGGGTACAACGTGCTTAGGGTTTGTGACGTCATTCCAGGCTCTGTGAAAACAACAGGGAGCAGAGTGACAAAAGCTCCTGCCCTCGGGGGGCTTCTATCATGATGATGTGCATGAAAACCAAAATAATTAATTTGTATTCTGCAGTATTCAGTTGTGGAAAACAGAGGAGAGCCATCTTATTTAGAAAAACGTCCACTTTAGACTGAAAATGCAATGCATTTGGGGACTACAAGGCTGGAACTTCAGTCATCTGGAAGCAGAACATGAAGGTGCTGACACAGCCATGAGGAGGCTTCATCATACCCCCCTAATCCCTGGGGGCCTTTTGGGAAATCAGAGACAGCTTCTTGCCCACCCACACTTCTCCTCCTGCTAAGGCACCAGCTACGGCGTCAGGGCATGTTCCAACCCAGGAGAGGTGCCCAGCAGGACTCTGGACATCTTTCAAGTCCTTTGCCTTTGAACCTCCATTCCTTTGCAAATGGAGTTCTGGGGTGGGGGTTGGGGAAGGATGTCCTTCTACTCTGGACCAAATTTCCGAAGACAAGGCACAGATTGTTCTGCAGAGGGATGGATATCTGTTCCGGCAGGTGAGTTACGTGCTACCCACTACTTATCCCCCACCCATGCACTCTCCTCACAAGGCCCCAGGGAGATTATTAAACTCCTCTGAAGGCCGAGTCACTTTCCTGGATTAAGAGTTGTGTCTAAGGAGTGGAAAAAATCTGGGAAGCGAGGAGATACTTATCAGGGTTTGTGCGCTGGTGAACTCTTCCTCCTCAGCTGAGTGGCTTGGTAATGACTTTCTTCATGGTAGAAGGAGATAATATCCGTTTTCTCATCCTGAAAACTTCCTGTGAGTAGCAACCTTGGCCCCATCAGCAGAGGCAGCAGAAAGGCTTCAGAGAACCAATCTACTGCTCCGGGAGGTCTCTGGGACTCACGTGCCCATCCCCGAGGATGGGACAAGAGGAGGCTGGAGGATGGCGGATATAAAGTTAAGGGGAACTCAGTGCTCCTCAAACTGCGATGACCTGCAAGCTCCTTGGGGACGTTGTGCAGCTCCTGATTGGCAGGTCTGGGGTGGAGCCCGGGGGTGTCACTTCTGAAGACAGGCTGCTGCTCTGCAGACCACAGTGGGAGACACGAGGGTTATGTCACCGCTGGTATCTTATAGGGAGAAAATTGAGGTCTCGAGGGTGAGGGGGACAGGCTTGACCAAAGTCACCTGGCTGGGAGGTGGAGGAGCGTGGCTGGAAACCAGGTGTCCAGAATCCCAGGCCTGCTACATCTCTTTTCTTCATTGAGAAGATGGAGAAGTAAAGCCCAGTTGTGGGCACTTAAAGATCACTTGTATTTCTTTCCTACGCCAAGCCTATTCATTTTCTCTCCATTTAATCACTCTACAAATATTTATAAGACCCTGTATGTACCAGCCCTGAGTAAAGCACTGTGGAGATTTAAAGGCTTAGCAATATATGAACGATAAGGGGAGAAGTGATTTTTATATATAAAACAAATAGAGCAAAAGAAAAATAGGTGACTCAGAGCCGAAGGCATGTCATAGACTCTGCGTTCTCTAGTAGTTCTAAGGAAGGACGGAGACCTTGTGGACCCTGGTGGTCAGGGAGGGCTTCTTGGAGGAGGGGGCAGGCTCAAACTGGGCATTGAAAGGTTGCAAAGGACTTGACGAGGTAGAGGGGAGAGGCAGGGGCTATGAGTTGTCGTCTGCACTTGGGCCTCCCTTGTCACTGTTCTGGACCTTTCTACCATCGTTTTCTCTTTCTTCTCTATCTTCCTCCTTTGATCACCTGCTCTTCTTAGTCCTCCCTTCCTCCTTTCTCTGCTGTGCTCTCTTTTGCTCTTAATGGTAGAATATAAGTATACGGCCTGATCTTACTGTTTAGCTCAGCAATCTTGTGAGAAAAGCAGCTGAGAGTATTGTGCCCATTTAACAGATAAGAAAAGTGAGGTTCAGATTAAAGACTGAGCCCATCTCATGATGGGCTATTGTTAAAGCCAGGAAAGTCTGGGTCCCCCTAATTATGTCCCTACTTGCCAATCCTTTAGGGGCATGACTCTGGCCTGTGGTGTAAGCTGGATGAGGTTATGAAGTTAGCCCTGTGGCAGAGAGGCCAGTTCTCTGCCCTTCCCTTTAGGAGAGGGAGTTGGTCACATAAACTTGGAAGTTGAGTGCTGAGGCATGTGACTCAGAGCCCATCTGCAAGCAGAAGGGGCCATGGTTGCCACCGTGCCTGGGCCCTGACTTACCCCCGGGACATGCTTTGCTTTGAACCTGAGCAGTCCAGCTCTCCCCCTTGCCCTTTCCCATCCTACAAGTACCCTGAGGCACTGAGCTTTGTCCTCTTTGCTGCCACTACCCAAGAGCTTCCCCTCCTGACATTAACAGGACAAGTATGAGTATACAGGCTTGTCCTCTTAAAATAACTTAAAGCTGGGCAGTGAAAAAAATATGTGCATACACACACAAATCTAGTCTAGGCAGAGACCTCTGTGTGTGGCCATGATGGGTGCATGGGATGGACGCAGAACTTAGATGTGACGGGTTCAGAGCTTCACACTGCATGAATTCATCCTTTGTCACGGTCTCACTACTCTTGGTCTTACGCAGCCATAGTCACATGAATCTTGGTTGCAAATCTGGATGTAAATATGAAAAGCAGCAAAAAGCACAAAGTCCATGCCCTTTGTCACACAGACAGTGAAGTCAGCCTCTTTCAGCCAGAGGAGAAGGATTCCTTGGAAATCAAGAAATCACTGAAATTCTACTTCTAGCTCTGCAGTTAAGCATCTGTTTGATCTTACACAAGTTATTTCCTCTTCTTGAGGTTCCAATTCCTCAACATAAATACCTGAACTTGGTGCTTCCCAGGACAGCTCAGCTCCAGGAACACCTGATTTCTCTACCTTTGCAGGAAAAGCATGATAGTTACTGGCTAACAAGTCAGGCACTGATTTCCTTCAGTGCATAGGTGAGCAGCATGTGATAGACAAAAAGTGGTGGTTGGGGAACAAGGAGTGCTGTCAGAGCACCAGGTTAGGGTGGAAGACGCTCTGCTGGAAAAGCTAACAGCAATGGAAGAGTCAGCAGAAACTACTACTCAGCACAGCGGGGTGAGGTTTATATGGTGTAGGGTCAAATGGCTCTGTAGGCTCAGTAATTCCTGAGAGCATGTCTTTAACCCTGTCACAAACGTCACACCCTCCAATCCTGAGAACAAGTGTGGGATAGATGGGCACAGGGGTTTTACAGATGAGAGTGAGGTCCAGAGAGATTTAAGGACATAAATGCTAAGGGGAAGAGGGACTCAACTACAAGTCTGCTGGCTTTTGGTCCAGTGCCATTTCTACTGCACCAGAGCTGCCGCCAACACAGTCCCCAGCAATGATCCAGTCAGCATGTGTGGAGAATGCCTTTTACCCACGATGGTCTAACTAATAAAAGATCATGCTTATTTGATCAGCTTCAGTTATCTGAAAACTTTGCTCACCCAGAATACTTCTTTGATTTTAAACAAAGAAGCATAAATGAGGCATTCTTGTGGCTCTGTGTTTACAATCAGTTACTGGCTAAGTCATTAAGACAGGAGGCAGAAAGCACACACACAGCTACACCCAATAAATCATGGATTCAAGCACACACAATAAGAGGCAATTTAACAAACTGTGCACATGTAGGCCTGCCCCTTCCTAATTCTACCTGGAGGAAGGATCTGCTAAGAAAAGGGAGGGTGCACCTTGCAATAAGTGAGGGTCTGTGCAGCCCACATATCGATTGCCCACCGTGTATTGGGTGGCACTCTAAGAGCTTTACATGCATGAATTTGTTTCAGCTTTACAACAATTCCCTGAGGCAGATACTGCTCTTATTCTCCTTTTTAAAGATGAGGAGACTGAGGAACAGGGAGTCAAGTTGAAAGAGCCTAATGCTGCTGTTTAGGTGGGCGGCTTCTGCCCTGAGCCATGTACTTGGCCAAAATTTGAGTCCTGGGGCCCCTTCCTTCCTCCCTCCCTCCCTCCCTTCCTTCTTTCCTCCCCTCCTTCTGTCTTATTTTATTCCTTCCTTCCATATTTCTTGTCCACGAGTTCCAAAATTCATCCACGGGACACGGAAATGAGAAACACACAGTCCCCAACTTGAAGGGGTTCAGGGATGGAGAGGAAGTTGCAGACAGATATGAGGGGACATGAGTTTGTCATCTCATTTCTTTCTAGGCAGGGATGAAGGTTACAGGAGAAGAGGACATGGGCCACCTGTAGCAGGTATGTTAAGACAGAAAGTGAGAGTTAGAGACGGCAGAGGGAAAATATCAGAGAGTTTTAACAGCTTTGCACCTTCGCTCCAGCTGGCCTGCATGGCTCTGTCAGTGACCCTCAGAGGGAGCTGTCTTCCGAAGGCACTGGGGACGTGACACTGGCAGCAGCATGGGCCGCACACCTGTACTGGTGGGGATGGTGCCCGTATGCACAAAGCAGGTGGCAGGTGGAAGGGCTGTGCTTAGGAAGGAACTGGATTGAAATGGGGAAGTTTTCGCGTACGAATAACTTATGAAGGAAGAAGAATTTCAGCGTTCCAAGGGTCATGAATAAAAGGCAGATTTTCTGGCAGATTCCAGCAGCTTTCTTCAGTCAATTCATTCACAGTTGTTGCTTAACCTTGAAGCAGAAGCAAACCTCTGCACTAAGTCCTGGGGCAGCGGGTCTCAACCTGTGGGTCACGACCCTTTTGTAACAATGAAAATAGCATCCCGCATATCAGATATTTAATTACAATTCACAACAGTAGCAAAATTACAGTTATGAAGTAGCAACGAAAATAATTTTATGGTTGGGAGTCACCACAACATGAGGAACTGTATTGAAGGGTTGCGGCATTAGGAGGCATTAGGAAGGTTGAGAACCATTGTTCTGGGGAGACAGAGCAGAGCAGTGGAATGTGGTCCCTGCCCACAGAGTGCTGCTGCCGTCCGAGTGGGGAGAAGATGCAGATGGGTGACCAGGTAGGTGGTGTTACCGGGTAGGCAGGGTGCCAAGGTGCCAAGGGCCACACATGCGGTGCAAAGTGTATGTCTTAGTTGTGTCCAGAACAGCAGAGGGGATGGGAGTGGGTGGCAGGCGAGAAGGCTAGGCTTCCTGGAGGAGGTCGACTTGGAAGGATTTGGCTGGTTTGGAGAGAGGTGTTTGGAGCCGAGTAGCAGAATGAATACTTCCTGTCCCACCTCCTGGGCTGAAGAATGCTCTGAGGTCAACAGGGACGGCCCTGGGCAGGGCAGAGGTGGGGAGGGAAGGTTGAGAGACTGTCCCCTCCTGGACTGTGAGCAAGGCCTGGGGTTAACTCCTGTGCATGTGGAAGGGGCCTGATGCTGGTGCATGCGGGCTTGGGAAGTATCCTTGGGAAGGACGTCTAGTCTGGTGGAAAATAGTTATTAGTTTGCAAAGATTCAGGGGAGAGATTCTCTTCCCTTTGAACGTTCTCAGAGCCCAGAGTAGACTCCTTCATGTCACTTGGTGGCCGGATCGCAGTCTGAGTGAGTAGCTGTTGGGTGCTTACTGGGCCTGGTGTCCCCACAGGCATCGACTCCCGAGGTTGCTGTCCCTGTCCCTGTTTCTCCACACTCCTGCCAGCTGGGCCAGGCCCTTCTCAGGCTGTGCCTACATCAACTCCTGCACCCCGTTCCATTTCCTGCTTCCTCTCTGCCCTCTCCACTCCCACACTTCTAGCCATGCCTTCCCCCAGCTGCCATCCTTCTCTGCTTCTTGGCCCTGCCCATCTTATAAACACAGATTAATGGAGGCCAGCTTTTGAATAAGTAAAGCCTCCCCCATGCTCCAGCACACACCCTGTCAAACCTAGGGCTGGGCAAGCCCTTATCACGGACAGCCCTGGATCTCTTACCGTGTCTAGCCCAGGAGGTGCCCAACAGACCATTTGTTGAATGAGCAGGAGATTAAAAAAAAAATATCAAGGGATTGGCTGTGAGCATGGTGTGCTGGGAGAGTGAGAAATGTCTTCGGTGTTTTCAGGATAAAGTTGACAGAGCCACCGACTTGGGGGTGCAGTCTCCCCACAACTTTCTCTCCTGAAATTTCGAACCCTCTTTTTCCCCCTGAGGCCTCCAGCGGCACGGCTCATTCTCGGTTCCTCTCGGGAGCAGGCCTCGGGGGGCTCTGCGTCCTGGACCCTGACCGTGTGCTTTCCTCCCCACCCCCAGGCCCACCTGCTGCGTTGGGGACAGGCGCTGTGTCTGAAAAATTCCCCCAAACTTGTGCCATCCCAAGGCCAGCAGGGAGTGCGGCCCTTCTATTCAGAGCACAGAGCATGGACACGTGACTGATCTGCGACCCAGGTCTGCGGGTCACCTGCACCGAGGCCCTGGCCGTGTCTCTGGGGCTTTCTGGTCTTCGATTCTGTTCGTTGTCATAATGATGCTCAGAGTGACCTGAACACGTTGCTGATGGTGACTCTTCAAGCCTAGAAGAGACGATAGGAATCTGTTGCGCCTGCCTGAGGTGCTGGGAGTCAGGAAAGGTGGGGTCAGCTGGGACAGTCACACCAGCAGGTGGCTGCTGCTCCCATGGAGATGTCAGCCAGATGCTGGTTCCTCTGCAGGGGTGTGGGGACCGGAGTGGGGTGTAGAGATGGCCTGGAAAAGAGGAAGGAGGGAGGGGGTGTCTCTCCTCTGTATAATAATCTGCTTCTGACAAGAAGCTTCTGTTCTTTTCCACTGGAAAGCTTTTAAGAACGCTGAAAAGGACAGGCAATTACAGGAGGTTAGGTGCGCCTGATTGGATGTTGTTACAAATCACTCATTGTCATACGAGGCATTTGGAAAGGAGGCCGTTGGGGACTGATTGCCGTTTAGGGTAAGTGATTTCTGTTTAGAGTGAGCGAGCAGATGAAGGCTTGGCTAGCACTCATCGCCCTCTCCCTGTTTGCTGTTGTGTTGATGGTTTTTCTTGGCAAGAAGGGGGCTCTTACAGATGCTCACAGGATGTGCGGACGGGAAGAGGCCAGGGATCAGCCTTCTAACCCCACTCCCACTGCTCCCTGCCCTCTCCCACCCCATCTTCCTGATGGGGAAACCGGGTGTGTAGAGAGGGGAAGAGACTGGTCTAACCTCACACAGCAGGTTGGTGGAGGTACTAGACCAGAGGTGACACCCAGAGCCCAGACCAGTGTTCTTGCTTCTGGCCATCCAGCCTATGAGCTGACACTCCAGTGGGGACCTGGTGTTTCTATTAACGCGCCCCATGTACAGCTGCGTGGGCTGAGCGTCCCTCACGTGGCAGCCCCTTCCCATTCCAGGTGTCACTCTGCAATCTGTTTCCCTGGATCCTCTCACACCCTGTCACTTGGGATTTCCCTTGACCTTGTGATGTCCCTGCAGGCAGGAGGCAGGGGAAGCAGCTGGACTGACTTAGTATCCTCAGCTTCATCTCTCTCTGTCCGCCCCAACGTCTCCCCCAACTACTGTGTCTGAAACACCACCCACTGTAGTGGAGAAACTTCCTTGAATCTTGAAGACTGTTCTGTCTCCAAGGGTCTAAATTAACATGCACGTGTCCTAGAAAGGGCTGTTCTATGAGCAGCCAGGGCACCGTGGAGGAGTCCGCAAGACAGGGAAAGGCAGGGGAAGAAGGAACATCAGAAATAAACTTTGGCAAGTCCACCATTTGGTCCAGTAAACATCTCTTTCATCATTGTACCAAAAAAGGATAATAAAGCAGAGAACGGCTGGAGAACACACTCGTGGTTGGAGTCATCCCTGTCTCAGGCCTGCAGTTTCGAGTGTGAATTGTTATGAGCTGAACTATGTCCTCTTCAAAGATATGGTGAAGTCCTAATCCCCAGTAATTCACATGTGACCTTACGTAGAAATGGGGTCTTTACAGAGGTGATCCCGTTAAAATGGAATCATTAGGGTGGGCCCTAAGCCAACATGACTATCTCCTTAGATGGGACAGGGGCAGATCTGCACAGGGGGAGGCCATGAGGGGTCCCAGAGAAAACTATGTGGAGGCAGAGATTGGGGTGATGCTCCATAAGCCAAGGAACCCCAATGATTGCCAGCAACTACCAAACCAGCAGAGGGGCAAGGGACTCAAGGGCTCTCAGAAGTACCTAACTCTGCTGACACCTGACTTCAGAAAACTGTAGCCCCCAAGAACTGTGAGATGATAGATTTTTGCTGTTTACACCGCCCCCCCATTTTAGCTTCAAACATTTAATTCTTTTGTAGTTAGCCAAATCACCAAATGGCCAACTTCACAGGTGAAATGCCCTCACAAAATCAGAGTGGGCTTCCCCACCACATGCTCTTCTGGGACCAGCTCTGGACAACCAGATGAAGAAAGCCATCATTGTAGATTGTCAGTGATTAGAGGATACCTGAGGCATGATTTATTGCATGCTCACTGCAGTTGAACTTGGGTAAAGAGCAGAGCCAAGAATCAGGAGACCCGGGTTCTAATACTGGTTCTACTATGGGTGACCTTGGGTAAGTCAGTCCTGGTCAATGGGGCCTTAGTTTTCCTATTTGCAAAATGTCGTTTCCAATTCTCACATTCTGCCATATTTCTTTTATATGTTTCCATCTTCAAGGCCCTAAATATGCTAGCTGCTTTCACATGGTCATTCATAAGTCAGGCAACTCTGAGTAGAGCATGTATGGGGGAGTCAGATTCATGACATGGTCCTTCCTATGTGATAAGCTGGGGATGTGGGGCAAGGTCATATATGCATATGTGTGTAGGTCAAACTCTCCTTCCCTCTCCTGAGATGGGAACTACTGTAGTGCTTAAAGAACAATTCATAGCTCAAGGAATGACCAATAGTTTAATGTTGTGAAAAGAGTTGAGCATTAGATTAGAACCCTGGTTCGGCCATTTGTCAGCTATTGGGAACTTGCATGCCACCTGATTTCCATGAACCTCCATTTCCTCATCTGTGGAATGAATATTAACTATGGGGTTGTTGTGAAAATCAAGTTGACTCATTCAGCAAGGCTTTATTGAGTACTGATGTGAGCTTGACATTGCGTGGAATACTGGGCAATCCAAAATGAAGAAGACACACTGGCTTCCTACCTTTTAAGGAGTTTATTATCCTTCCATGGGGGAGATGGATCATCACTAGGTTAATAAAAACACAAAAATGTAATTAAGTGCTTTAAAAACGAACAGAATGCTAGATGAGTAATGATGGGAAGGTTCCTAATTTAGAGGGCGCTGCCAGAGAAGATTTCTCTGGGAGGAAGGAAAAATTGGGCAAGCTTGCATGAGGGGTGAACAAGTGCATAAGAGGATGGTCCGAGAAAAAGCTGCAGAATGTGCCCTTGAAGTAGGAACGATCGAAAGATACGTGCATATGTCAATGTCTTGGCAATGATATGGCTTCGTAGGAATAGAGGGGTTTCATGTGAAGTCTCCTGAAGCTCCATCTGTGGCAGCCCTTAAGTCTTTATTCCCTCCAGAGCAAAAATGTCCCAAGTCTGGTTTTCCTCCATTACTATTGCACTGATAGCCTTTTCTAGTAAGTGTGTGTGTGTGTATAAGGGAGCTCTAGTGTGTGCATGGATGTGTGTGCTCTTCCCTGTATACAGAGAGGGCCCAGGGTGATGGCAAGCCAGTCACTGACTCCCACTGAGAAGACGGTCTGTATCTTTTATTTCAACTATGAAATTAAGCCCATTTTACAAATAAGGTCACTTTCCCACCCTGAGCTGGGCACCAAGGAATCCGGCCCATTTTCCTCGCTTTTGCTTTTCCCAAAGATAAAAAGGTTTGCAAATTGTGACATCCATATCAAATGCCAACGGCACGGTGGGGACTCTGCAAGAGCACTGATGAAGTCCTCAGACGGAGGGCAGACTGTTAAGAGAGAACAGCTCCAGATGTAATATTTGGAGCTCACGTCCAAGAACCATTAACATTTTGGAATGTTCAGAAGTAAAACTCCAGGAAATAGGAGTCTAGGAGGAATTTCACTGGTGGATCTATTCCAGCAAAAGAAAGAAAAGCTGACTAACTCCAGCTTTTCCCAGGGGCCTGAGAGGGCCAAGAGCTTCAATATGTCCATTCTGGAAATGAAAACAAAGCTTATCTGAAACCCTGGTCTAAGGGAACAAAAAGTCAAAGATACCTAACCTATTAGAGGTTTAAGTTCAGCCCTCCTAAAGCTGAGAGGAAGCTGAGCTGTAGAGAGGGGAAGGGCTGTGAACTATCACCCAAAGGCCACAGCAGGAACCAGGGCAGCAGCCTGGGTCTGATGATTTGTCCTGTAATGCCTTGCACCATGCTCCCCATGGCATATTTGTAGGAGTGGGCAGAGGTTTGTATTTCTCTGTTTCCTGGGTGGCCAGTCATATCCAAGTTATAAAGGCTGAGAATTAGGATGTTAAACCTCAAATTTGTATCACATCCTGCTTTCCTGCTGGGTTACTGATGAGCTCTGAAGTGTGGGCAGGTGTAAGTACTCCTCCTGCCACGGGAAAGGCCCTGGGCCCTGGTGCGGTGGAGCAGAGAGCTGTGTCCGGAAGCCAGGAGCACCCACCTCTCCGTGTTTGCCTGACAGCCACGAATAACTAAATCAGAGTGACCATCTTAATGGGGAATAAATTGGAGGGTTAGGTTAAAGCAGCCAGTGGAAGCAATTTGCCGGGTGTTCCTTCGAGGGACATTTGGCAGAGGAGCAGGGACTCCCATTTCTGATTAAGGTTATAGCTAACTGTCACTCCAGAGAGGAAATTGGGTGATATGGCTGGTGCAGGGAGAGGTGGCTTAGGAGGTGTCTAACTGGAGGCCCTGGGTAGAGAGGTGGAGGGCAAGTGCCTCCCCTCTGGGGTGCCTGCACTCCTGCCCCAGGACCGGTACTAGCCAGGGGGCTGCTCTGTCTGACGCACGGTTACATGTTTGCTTTGGCTATTCACTGATTCTATCAGATATGAGTCTTAAAACAGTTTATTAAAGAGAGCCTTTAGGACCCACACCTGTGGACAGGCAGGGGTGGGGTGGAGGAAAGGGCATAGTGAAAGTCAAGTATGATGAAGCTTAAATAGCACCTTGGAGGAGCCCCTGTAACACTCTGGAGCTGAAAGGATTCTCAGAGTTGCCCTAAATTGGGCCGAGATGGCCAGGCCTTTGTAACAGTGTGGGGGACATCTGAGGAGGGGTGTTTGCAGGGGTGAGGCAGCTCTGTGAAGAGGCTGAGCGGCTGAGCGGCTGAGGTCCCTGCCCACGACACCACAGCAACTGTGGCACGGGAGGGTACAGCAGAGTCTGTGACAGGTGTTCAAGAGGAAGCTCTGTCCTTATTTGTCTAATCTTCAAGTTCACTGTAAACCTCCATTCTACTAGGATGAAAGAAGCTTGTCCTGATTTATTTGGTGGTTCCTTCCCTTTCCTGTTTTAACTTCTGGGGGATTTACATAGAACCGAGGCTTATGGTCTGTATGACAGGCAAAACAGTTTTATCTTGTGTTCCTCACATTCAACACAGGACACTTCCGAGACCCTAGGTAAAGGTCTTTTCCCCACACTGACCGGTTCTCTGACACTCCTGGGGTGTTTCATAGTTCAGTTCAGTTGTGACACGAAGAAGAGTCTGTGCAGACCGGCGGGTGAAGGCATCAATCCCCGAAGACGGCCCCCCATTTCAGATGTCAAGCTAGGTGTCAGGTCACCCACACTTCTGTCGGACTTGGCTACAAATTGAAGGTTTCCATGATCCCCTTCTTGGGTTTAGTAATTTTCTGGAGCAGCTCATAGAACCCAGGAAAACAGTTTACTTACTCTTTCTGGTGATGACAAAGATGTCTTAAGGGATATAAATGAACCATCCACCGAGAGATACATAAAGTGAGGTCTGGAAGGCTCTTGAGCATAAGAGTTTCTGTCCCTGTAAAGTCAGGGCGTGCCACCATCCTAGAATGTAGAAGTCTTCTTGTTCACTAACTGGGAACCCATATGAACCTTATCCTCTTGGGGTTTCCTGGAGGTTTTACAATATAAAGAAGCAGGACTGATCACATCATTGGTCACTGGTGATCAACTCAATCTTCCATCCCTCTCCGCTCCTGGAGTTGGGGGTAGGGCTAAAAATGTCAACTTTCTACTCACCAGGCTGGTTTCCCTGGCAACCAGCCTCTATCCTGGGGCTACTCTGGAGCCCCAACCAATAGTCATCTCATTAGCATACCTTCCCTCCCAGGCATCACTTCCAAGACCCCAAGGGTTATAGGAGCTTCGTGCCAGGACTAGACCACAATGTATACAGTCATGACTCTGGGCACAGAAGACCCCGTATTTCTTTTTTATATTGTTTTTTTTTTTAATTAGATAATAGCTGTGTACATTGATGCAATCATGGGGTACACTATGCTGGTTTTATATACAATTTGAAATATTTTCATCGAACTGGTTAACATAGCCTTCATGGCATTTTCTTAGTTATTGTGTTAAGACATTTATATTCTGCATTTAGTAAGTTTCACCTGTACCCTTCTAAGATGCACCGTAG
>CAUYRH010164637.1:0-45971 GCA_963574655.1 Perodicticus potto | reverse complement strand
CCAGCCACGTACACCTGAGCTGGCGGGTTCGAATCCAGCCCGGGCCCGCCAAACAACAATGACAGCTGCAACCAAAAAATGGCTGGGCATTGTGGTGGGTGCCTGTAGTCCCAGCTACTTAGGAGGCAGAGACAGGAGACTCGCTCAAGCCCAGGAGTTGGAGGTTGCTGTGAGCTGTGATGCTACAGCACTATACCCAGGGCGATAGTTTGAGGCTCTGTCTAAAAAAAAAAAAAAAAAAAAAAAAAGAATAATAAAATACATGTATTTAAAAAAAAAAAAAGAAATTGGCATCTGGATTTTATAGGATACTTTCTGATACTTTAAAATATGTGTTAGCCTACCAAACACTTGCAGTCTGGGCCACTATTTTATGATCCACACTCCAGAATGATTTGACTTCCTGTCTTAAAGGAGTTATAAAAACATTGGGGAGTGGGGGATCACTTCCACTCCATTTATTGGGTTTTGCAACATGCCAGAATCATTCATTGACTCTTGTTGTTTCATATTAATACATATGACAAGGTAATTGTTTTATTAATTTTATACATAAGAAAACTGGCTTATGTGATTTCTGTCAACCAGATTCTGGTGAGAAACAGAAGAGACACTGAAACTGAGAAATTAGGAAACTTTAGTAAAGGGATTAGCTACAAAGGAGAGGCCAGGGGGAGGACAAAAGGGTGTTGCTTTGCCTGTTTCCTGAGCCAACAACTCCTGAGAATAATCAGAAGTAGCAAAAGATTCTATTTGCAGGAGTATGTAAAGCATGTTAAATGAATGAAGAGATAAAAACCAGTTGTGAACCTAAAAAGCACTAAGGGGCTAATTAAGTAATAATAAGTAATATTTTGGAACAAAGCTACTGGAATGTATGTGTCCAAATGAACGTGGAAAGTAGGGCAAAGTAGTCCCTTTGGGAAAATAAATAGTTATTCCAATAATACTGCCATTGACCAAACTGTATGTGCAGTGGAACTCTATCTTTCAAGCCAGTTTGCTAGTCATATCAGAAAAGAGCTCATTGTAGGATCACTTCTCATTTTTCACAAAACCAAGTGTGTACAGCTTGAACATCCATCAGCATCTTCTAGAGCTCCCCTGGGAAACAGAAATGCACTGACCTGGAGGTGGATCCAGATGGCAGGTGGCGTCCTCTGTCTTAATTGCACAGTGTCAATGCCACCTACCCGTGCACTGAGCTGCTGAGTATTTTGGCTTTATAACCTAGTCCTGACTCAGTAGGCTCTTTAGGCATCAATATTTTTTAGCTGTTGCCCTTCCTTCTTACAGTTCATCTTGGTTATTTTGGCATTCATGGAAATGCACTTTTCAGACTTCCAGTAAGGGTAATTAGCTGGCAGTGACAACCTGCTGCCCTCTGCAAGGAGGACAAACTTCAGCTGCAGAGTGCTCCTGGCCGGCCACGGAGCAAGACAGGAATACCATTCCAGGGAGACACGGGACTCCACTGATGGCCAACTTTAGTTCGAGGGTTCCCAGTGACCATACCAAACCTCCCTCCTTGACTATCTAGGACACTCCCACTCTGGTCCTAGGCCTAAGGCAGACACACACAAACTCTTGCCCCAACCCCCTGATTACTAAAAGAGGAACACGCTCCTGGAAGGTCATCTGATTGGTCAGAATTCAACGTCTCATTTGCATGAGAGGGGGGTGTGTCAGCTGGGGGGGGCAAGGTGTTGCTAATTGGTCAGTTTTCATATCTGATTTGCATTGATGTGGACCAATCAAATTCTCAGCGCTTCTTTTCCAGTCCATCAAAGATCCTATAAAAGCAGCATTATCTTAGCCCTCTGGGGCAGACACAATCTCATGCTTTTTCTGGGCTTATTGTTTCATTAAACCTAACCAAGGACTGAGCCTTCTCATTTTTCATCAAGGTCCAAAGGCCCTCCCAGCCCTGAGTCCCCTCCCCATTTTCTCTCACATGGACATTTTGCCTCATAAAAAGCTTTATACAGTAAATCTTATCTTGACTTAAACTAGTATTGTTCTTTTATTTGTTTCCATGGTTTTATTTCTTTCCATTGCCATTAACTTCTTCTAATGGCTGGTTCTCAAGTGACTTCAGCCCTCCTTCCTTGACCAGCCTGCTCAGGACCCAGAAACTCTCAATGTCAGTCACAAATGTCCACTCTGGCCAACCTCTGTCCTGACCCTTTGAGGGGTCTTTACTTCGCCCTTTTAACTTATAATAATAAACTCTACTTAACTTTCATCCACCTGCTGCACGCCTCCTTCCCAGTACCCAATTGGAAGGCACTGAGAATGTCTCAAGATGCCATATAAACTCTACAGGCAGTTCCCAGGAGGAGACCCACATCCCATGACTGTTCTGAGTCCCAGAAACATCACTGGAACAAATATCTTGCATCTGATAAGACTGTTTTGAAGACAGAACCATGCATTTAGGTGCTCTAATGTGTTTATTAAAAAAAAAAATAGTGTGGTTTTATGGTCCCACCTTGTGTACTGGAAATACATAATCAGAGAAGAGACAAAAGGTGTCCTGGGGTTAATGTGACCCAAGTATTTGGATTGGGGGTGGGGGAATTATTGTTGCTATGGACTGACGGATCTGACCTAGGGGGAGCACCTCAAATTTTCTGCCCATAAAGACACTACTGCTCCAGTTTTCAAAATCCAGTTCCCACAATTTTCTGGGACTTTTATAACTTGTATAGTTCTTGTCCAGACAACTAATCTAGGAACAGGCTGGTTATTGGCTGCCATAACAGAAGTGCGGAAAACACTTGGCTCCATTTCCAGCACCCAGGGATACGCAATTAAAGCATGAGGTCCTTTCTACACTTGTATGAGCTCATGTCTTATGTTCAGGTACATTTTGGAAGAAAAGCTTAGAGCCATTCTCATTCCAAAAATTTAATAAATTGGAAAGCGTTATCCTCTGTTTATTATCAGATTGTCAGGAAAGTGAGGTGGATAAGCTGTTGCATGCCTTGATCCAGAAAATATGGAAAGGATGTCTGCCTTGGTAGGAACTTCCTTCACGACTTTAAAATGCTCACCCAGGGCCAAAGTTTCTCATCGCCAACTGTGAATAGTGACTACAGAAAATGGAAGGGAGAGGAGTTAAAAACTGCCTCTCAAGCTTCACGTAAGAAAGTAGGAGTCGGGGGGACATAGTGTACATCCAGGGCAAATGACATCAAGCAGGACCATGAGAGCTGAGAAGGCCGCAGTGTCTGGGAGTGGTCATTTATGAGACCACCTTAGAATCTACTGTATAGCAGTGTCATTTTTGTGTTCATTGCCCAAATGCTTCCCTGCCCAGTTAGGGAGAAAACATAGGTAAAATCCAGACCTGCTGGATTACCAAACTCCATTCAATGTTTTAAATAAAACATCCTGGACTTCCTGCTGGGGAATGAACTTCTAAGTGATGGATTTGGGAAGTGTATATCTTCGAGTGGCGATGGCCACAAAGGACAAAGGAGGACAGGATATTTCCTTCCTTTAGGGTTCTAACAATTTTAAAGGATACTTTAAGACACTTGGGAGCCCCTTCTCTTTCTCTGGCATTAATCAAAAAAAGTCATTGGCAACATAAATGATCTATCAGTGTTGGTATCTTATATCTATATTTTGTTATCTTATATGTGGATGACGTATTTGTATTTGGAAGCATATCAAAACTACCCTTCTACTGAACTACATGAGAAAAAGCACTCTGAAATCACTCCTTGTCATAGAGGTCAATTCTGCTGGCTTTGGTTAAATCCGTAGGGTATCATAATAAAATGAATGAACAGTGGCAACAAGGACCATCACTATTATCAATTGGGCCTATTAAAGTGAAATTTTAAAACCTTGTAGAATTCAGGGGGTATTCTAGAGATTTATATAAAAGTATTCCATTGCTCCCAAACTCTTTAATTGTCATCACCTTGACCCCTCGATCTGCAGGGGAAACATTAACAGGAAAGGGATAGCTCCCAGCACCAGAGGAGAGCCCAGTGTCCTAACCCTGAAACTTTTGAGGATATTGAGGTACCTTGTGTGGGCAGGTGCTCAGGGGGTCTATTTAGCGGGACTCCTGACGTTGCATTTTCTGAACCTGCCTATTCTTTGCCTGCATTCTGAGGGCCAGGCTGTGGCCCATGTGGTGAACTGCAGTGAGTTCAGGAAGGCCCTCATTTTTGCCAGCAGAAATCTGCCTGGTAGTGAGATTCAATATCTTTTCCACAAACTACATAACTACCATACAGAATGAAGAACTAGTGGCACAGACTGTATTTTGCTTCAACATGGGAAGCGTTTGGTATCTCATTGGTAAAACTCCAGATGACGTTTGTGTTTAGGTTATCTTGTATAAAATAATATATATATATATATATTTTAAAGGCTACAGTCCATCTGTGTGCAAGATTCTTACACTGTGGGCATCCTGGGAGACCCAAGGCCCACAGAAGGAGCAGCAGGCTTACATCACAGTATGGGACACATGTTCCTTGCAAGATAACAGGACAAATCAGCCACACTTTTTAAATTGCTGTGTTCCTTGCTGAGCAGCAACAGTTGAATCCATATTAGTTAAATGATTGTGTAGCGACCATTTGGGAATTTACAAACATAAAATGAGACGTACAAGAAAATAACTTTAGCTTTCCATAACTGCACACCTTCACCAACCAGGCTATGCTAACTCCAGTGACAACCCCTGAATCTCAATAACTTAAAGGTTTATCTCCCACTCATGATGTATGTCCAGCATGGATCTGTTGTAATCAGGGTGATAAAATCTTTATCATTTTATGACATCACCGTCTTAACATAAGACTTCGGAATTTCCCAAGGTCTCAGAGGAGAGCAGAGAAAATCATGTATCAGTCCATAAATGCTTCTACCCAGAAGTGATATACATTGTTTCCACTTGTATTTTATTGTCCAAACCAATGTATGTGGATAGCCACACTCAAAACTTTACAGGACTATGTGACCCAAAGGAGAGGGCAACAGACATCTGGGTAAGCCCTAATAATAGTCTACCATCTTCACTTTGGAGTTGCCATTTCCACTGTGGTTGAGCAGTTCTTAATCTTGGCATGTAAATGGGATCATTGCAAGTTTTATGCAAATAAACCTTCAAATCAAGTCTTCCTGTTCTTCCCTTCCAATAGAATTTCTCAATTTCTACCTTTAGCTCCTTTGTGTAGTAATTCTGAAATCTCCAGTGAAAGTGACTCAGTTCCTTCTAGTTTAAACTGTCTCTGGGGATTATTAGGCAATCAATTAGGATTTAAACTCAATCTAGTTCAAACTCTCTTTAAGGGCTGCAGACTTCTCTCACTGTCACCATCCAAGCTGGAGAGACGGCACAGGAAAATCACCTTAAAGCCCAAAGAGAATTCCCTGATTATACTGGGTCATCTGAGAAGTCTGTGGTCATAGCACCCCAATCAGTCTGTGGTCATAGCACCCTGATCATGCTGCTCTTGTCTGATCTCAGAAGCTAAGCAGGATTGGGCCTGGTCCTTCCTTGGATGGGAGACCAACTGGGAACACCATGTGCTGTAGGCTTAAAAAAGAAAATTCAACAACTATTATAAAATTTTTAGTGGGGGAGTTTACCATGAGATTTGAGTACATCACTTCCAACTATAAAACTGACTCTCAAAGCACCTAGCAGAAAAACTTTCTTATCTGGAAAACTGATGTGGGAAATAACACAAAGCAATAATCCATTAGTAAAGTGTGTAAAACCTTCTTGTCTTTTTAAGCTGAGAGCTAGAATCTTGGATATGCATTTGCAGTGATTGATCACTTCTGCTGTTATGCAGAATCTTATCCTACCAGAAACTCAGGCACTAGAAGACAACCAAAAATCCGAGAAAAATTGAGATAAATTTTCCTTAAAACATCAGCTTCCTGGTAGCAACTGCTATGATCGTAGAAAGACTTTGATCCCAAGTCTTAGTCCTCTAACTGTAGATAGAATTCAAGTTAGCTGGGGGATAAATGTTCTAGACCATACTCTATATCCTTTGAAGGGTTCTTCATGTGAAATATTCAACCAAATGGTATTTTGCCAAGGTCACTGTAGCCATACAAAAATATCTTTAAGTAAGAACAAAAATCAGCATGTAGTGTTCATTCTTCATAACTTAAAATAGCTATGTGTTCCATGTGAGATTTGAGATATAAGAAGGAATTGGAGGTTTAGGAAATCTTTCTCGGTGTAAAGCCAAAAGCAAAAGGAAAATTCCAGGAGATTTCCAATTAGCTGCATCTCAGCTCTGTCTCCTCTTTGGTGATGATAAGTATGATGTCTGCACTTGAGGGCTAGAGTTCAAAACATGTATCAAACACAAGGCTATTTTGGATATCTCTGGTAAACACAAAGCATCTGGCAAGTTAAAAACTATTCTCATTAAGTGGTGTAACAACAGGGGGTTCTATAATAAATTGACTGAAAATCCCTTGAGTTTGGAAAAATCAAAGGATTTGTTAATTGCCTTAGGATACTGGAGGAAAAGGATATCTTTTTGCCACTTAGTCCAGAAAATGGAGATTGGGGTATTTAAAGGTATCATCTCTCAGGGTTCATGGAGAACTCTTGCAAGGTTCTCCTTGCAAGGTCCTGCCTTACTGGGAGCAGGGTCCATCAGAGCGGAGCTTCTGAGTTAGAATCTGCCCTGATGACACCCCAGACTGAGAAGAAAAGCTGCTCATGCTACAGGTCTTAAACTGTGACATGTAGACTTGAGGTGACCATCCAACACCGGATACTCCTGAGATGTGTTAAAGATCAAGGAAAGAAGCGGTCCCATTTGGTAGGAATCATAGTCAATACGAGGGAAGACTCTCAACTTAGAATGGCTCTAAGTCAATGAGTAGCAATTACTAGAGAACACATCCTTTCAAATGGAAGAATACATCCTTTTCAAATTCTGGACCAACTCTCCTTCAGCAGTGACATCATTAGATTTCAACTGGCATCATGGCAATAGACAGTGGCCCCAAGGAGGGCACAAGCAGCTGCCCCTGCTTTGTTTCAGGCCAGGATTGGTGTGCTAGAATGTGGAGGCCTTGGGAGCCTTGGAATTTTCATGGAAGAAGAGGGAATCCTAGAGGTGGAAAAAAGAATATCCTTGCCAAAGCAATATGGCCCTGAGCCCTTACATTAGAAAAATAGAAAGATGTTCCCTTATTTTGAGGCCCAAACTTTTGAGATAAAATTATGTCACTTATAGAGTTTCTTAGTTGTTTGTGAGTCTCTTCAACTGGAATTGGAGTTGCTGGAAAGTAGTGTTCATTCATCACTGTGTATTCCAGAATGTATCACAATTCTTTACAGCTGGGGTCAACATTTTCTGTAATGAGCCAGATAGTAAATATTTTAGTCTTTGTGGGGAATATGTTTCTGTTGCAACTACTCATCTGCCATTGTATTACAAAGGCTGCTCTAAACAATACATAAACAAACGGGCATAGCTGTGTTCCAATACAATGTTATTTACAAAAGCAAGAATCAGACCACAGGTCCACAGTCTGCTGACCTTGCATCATAGCACAGAGATGTGGAAAGTCACAGGTTTTAAGGCAAGATAATCCTTATTTCAGATTTTTAGTTCTGCCTCTCACATAACCTATTTTTAAAATTTCATTATGGTCGTTATTATTATTTTAGAGACAGGGTCTCACTCTGTTTCGCTGACTGGAGTTCACAGTCATACCTCGCTATAGCTTGAACACCTGGGCTCAAGTGATCCTCCCACCTCAGCCCCCCATGTAGTTGGGACTACAGCCATGCACCACCACTACTGGCTAATTTTTTAAAAAATATTCTGTAGAGATGGGCTGTCACTATGTTGCTCAGGCTGATCTTAAACTCATGGCCTCAAGTGATCCTCTTGGCCCAGCTTCCCAAACCACTGAAATTATAGAGGTATGAGCCACTGTGCAGGCCCACCTTTCACATCTTTTAATCACAGTTTTCTTTTCTGAAAAAATGGAGTATAATAATATACCACACATACAAATAAATAGCGATAGGCGTAAGAGATCTTGAGAGTATTTGGCACATAATAGAGTCCTCAGTAAGATAAGTTTCCCTAGCACATGCTTAATTCATGGAATTTAAATTTGAAGATGAAAACACTTAAAAACGTGTCTTGAGTAGTCTTTTCTAACAGAGTTCTTTATAGCTTACCTAGAGGTCGAGTTTGTCATCGATTTCAGCAGAAAGGCGATGCAATCAGAAAGCTCAAATGGAATTTGGGGTGTAATTCCAATTGATACATGTTGATTTCAACCTCTAAGGCCAATGTAATAACTCATAAAAGAACAGGGAAGTGGAGCCTTCAGACTTACTATGTAAGTAACCTCCAACACACAGAGCGAACGAGCATAATAAATGTGCAGCATTTGCTACACTCTCTTGATGGTGAAATTACAAAAAAAATAAGTGGAGTCTACAGATAGTAGGAGATTGTTCAGGAGACTCATCTGAATTAGATTAATGTCTCAAGAAATCATCCTGTGATGAATTCCATAATGACAGCATTTATTGACCTGAGTTTTGGAGAGAAACACTGTACATGAGGAATTTGCTATAAAATATGTGTTTAATGGGAAGAACAAAGCTAATGTTTGGAATGCATTTTTGTTTTCCAGGGGTGTAAACAAAGTGCTTTATTTCTCAGTTCCCTCTGTGGAGCTCTGCTTTAAACATTATGCTCTAATAAGAGCAATTACACATGAAGGCACAGATTGTTGTATTTGCTTCCAGTGAAAATGGCCAGACTGTGAGCTCTGTCATTGTTTTATTCAGTTAGGCACCACAGACGTAGAAGGCTGGCACCTGATTCCTCCCAGCCTTGTCAGCAC
Organism: Perodicticus potto; assembly: GCA_963574655.1. Taxonomy (NCBI): domain Eukaryota; kingdom Metazoa; phylum Chordata; class Mammalia; order Primates; family Lorisidae; genus Perodicticus; species Perodicticus potto. Next base: position 37,094 of record CAUYRH010164637.1, on the reverse strand, counting down.
GTGAGGGGCCACTGTGACACCCAGGTGGTGTGCTTCTCTCTTGTGATGCTTGGTGTGAGTGGAATATAATGTTTCACAAATTATTCCTTTCTCTGCAAATCTATTTCCATTTCTCCCTCCAACTAAAAACGCATCCTTGTTTTTAAAAATAATACTGAAAGGATTGAATAAAAACATCCTGATGCAGATGTTTTCGTGGAGAGGCATCCTGGTAGGGCATTAAATTTTACCATAAAGACATAGGTACTCAAATGTTTACACCAGCCTATTTTACAATTGCAAAGAAGTGGAAACAACCCAACTGCCCTTTATCTCATGAATAGATTGATAAACTGTGATGTATGCATATCATGAAATACTATTCAGCAAAAAAAAAAAAAAAATAAAAAAGAAAGAAAAAAAGATGAAGTCCTTATTTATATTTATTCTATTGACCTGGATGGAGTTGGAGAACACTTGCTTTAGTAAAGTATCACAAGAATGGAAAAGCAAGTATCTGATGTATTAGATACTAAGTTGAAACTAGTAGATTAAAAACTATAGGCCTACTTGAGAGAAAAACACAATTAAATTCAAGAAGGAGCGAGGATAGAGAGGGTTTGGTGGGTTCCCACCTAATGGGTACAATGCAGGGGTATATGGCACATTTCCTGAGAGAAAGACTCAACTACAACTCAGACTTTACCTTACAAATGCAAACCAAGTAACCCAATCACATGTACCCCTACATTGATCTGAAATTAAAACAACAAACATGGCTTTGGTCAATTCTGATTATGAATGACCAGCAAAGAGACCTTGTATAAGTTACTGTGCTACTCAGCTTCTCAGAGTCTCTGTTTCCTCATTTATAAAATGGGAGAATAAAAACTGTGATTTCAGTAGTGGAAATTAAATGATAATGAATATAATGCACATAGCATAATATCAGACACAAAGCATGTGATCAATAAGTAGCATCTAACCTTTATTACTTATATATTTATTTATTTACCCAAGTCAGTGTGTTATGCTTTTCTGGATACAAATAAGTTACTTGAGGAAATAGAGCTGCTAAAGAAGAATTTCACTAAAGAGTGGAGTTATTCACTAAACCCTGCTTGGTTTGATTTGGCACAGCCATCATTCTTATGCTCTGCTGGGTCCAAATTAGGCCATAGATACTTTCTCAGCAATTTTAATTAGAATCAGATGGAAGAAGAAACAGAGGCATTGAATATAAGAATCTGTTTTATATCCATCCCCCGAGGATGGACAGAGGAAATAATAGGTCTTTTCAATATTTAATTTTAAAGACTCAAACAGGAGAAAGGTTACCAGGACAAATGGAGCTGTTTTGCCTCCCTAGGTACAGGGTAATTTGATACAAGCTTCCTTTTCCAATAACAGAAGTTAGGGCCGTGACTCAGCAGACCAGTCAGGCAATAGACTAAAAAAAAGTCTCTGTGTCCCTTCTGGACTTTGGATTGAAAGCTGCCTGTTTTATCTGCTCTCCTTATCATATTACTCCACTTTCACAGTAAATGTGCTATTACAGCCATGGGTCACCCCTCACCAAAGCTATCACCACGTTTGCTATGAGCTCATGAGAATACTAATGTCAAGACTGTGGCAGGTGAACGGGCCACATTGTTCATGCATCTCTCTTTTCATGTGGCTAATAGCATGTGCAGTGTGCACCTGCCAAGACCATCATGTATAGACAGGTTGGGGTGGGGGTGGGGGTGGGGTTGGCCTTTGTGGTCCTCTTCAGTGCTCAGGAAGAGGGATTCAACTTCACTGTGCATCCTCCATAAGCAGGCTGAGGAAGTCAATTATCTCTTGCAGCTCCCATTAAATTGAGCATTTGTGCTCCTCAGAGTTATATTTATAGAATGAAGCAATACAATAAACAAATTCTGAGCCATGCAAGTTACTGAAAGACCACCTGTGACCAAAAGATGCATCAATTTCCAGCAAAAACTCTCCAGAAAAATGTGCCTTGTGATTCACAGCCCAGACACATAGCTCTTCTCCTTTATGTCGGCTGCTGACACACAGATCCCCCAGATCAGAGTTGAGCAGTGCGCTGCACCCTGAGAACACATGGGGCTTTGTCACTCCTTTTGAACTCACAGCCAACTCTGAGTTCAAAGACATTAGTAAGTGTCATACCCCATTCAGGCTGCTATAACAAAATATCATAGATGGGGCAGCTTACAAACACCAATATTTGTTTCTCACAGTTCTGGAGGCTGGAAAGTCCAAGGCCAAGGTGCTGGCAGATTTGTGTCTGGTGAGTGTCTGTTTCCTGTCCACAGATAGCATCTTTTTGCTGAATCATTCACACAGCAGATGGTGTGAGGCAGCTTTCTGGGGCCTCTGTTATATGGGCACTAATCCCGTTCATGATGGGCTCCCCCATGATCTAATCACCTCCCCAAATCCCTACCTCCTAATACCATCACCTTAGGGGTTAGAACTTCAACATATAAATTGGAGGAAGGGGAACATTCAGGCAGCAAGGATCAGGGAAGGACAATCTATAGGTTTTCAGAAGCTAATTTAGTTTTTTATTTAGTTGTATTTTGGTTTATTTTAGTTTCATTTTGCCTTCTGTTAATCTTTGCTACATTTTTCTTTTCCTTGGTCCTAAGCTAAATTATGCTATTGCAGGAAAGGCTGAATAGAAAAGAAAAAAAAAATCCCCAAAAGCATAAAGATGTGAACAGTGAGTATGATACTGGTAAACTGGCTTTTGGGGCAATGGGGAGGCCTGGGTTTACAGTGTTTGCCAATTTCCATGGTGTAAATACTTCAGAGCCAGTTTCAAACTACCAACATTTTAATACCTAGCTCTCAAATTTCTTAAATATTTAACAATAGGCTCTTGCTAGCCAGATCCAGCAAACCACTGGGAGAGCCCCCCACCAAGATGCAACTCGTGTTAGGAAAAACACTTGTTGCTCCGGGCTTGGAGGCTAACAGAGCTAAGTTCAAATAGTGAAGTCATTACTCACCAGTGGTGTGGCTATGGGAACATTATTTAACCTGTTGAATCTCATTTCCTCACCTTCCAGTTGATGAGGTCCCCGAGAAACAGTGCCCAATTGGCAGAATAAAAATAGTTGGCATGTATTAAGTGAGCATAGAATTTTAGTTCTTTTCTTCTCACTTCTGACCCTCTTTAAACAGTTGGTTTGTTTTTACTGCATATACCAGTCTTATCAGTTGGGAATGTCCTACTTGAGTTCCTCCTCATGAGAAAGAGCAGAACAGTACCATTGCAAAAAGTGGGCTATATCCTCAGCTGGCTGCAGCTTCATGGAGTATCAGCTCCATCTTCTTAAGCTCCTGTACTTTTTAAAAGTGACTTGCTAAGTGGAGTGGCCAAGTTCAAAGACTAATAGTCAAGAGAACTGAGGACTGTGGATACATTTTATAGCTTGTTCAGCTGGTTACATTCAGAAAAGGACTTGTTTTTATGAAAAACCAAAACTGTAAAAAAAAAAAGGAAAAATATTTATTACATGATTGTATTTATACATATAATGTACATACATATATACATGTAATATCAATATTGGTAGCATTTAAGGCATTTAGGGCAATGCTTATAAATTCTATGCTTTTCTGTTGAAATGCATACTTATTTAGAACCCTGCTTAAATCAAAATAGGGAAACAAAAGTGTCTCATTAAGGGTGGCCAAATTGGAAGTTTCTCCTTTTCCTTCCAATGGCAGGGACAACGTAGCGTGAAATTGCATGAACAGGGCTGAAAAGGAAGATGCAATTGAGGGTCCACACGCAACACAGACTGCTAGCTGCCTACCAATATTCACTCTTCCTTTCTTTTTTGTGAGTAGAACCTCTGGAAGTCAAGGCCAGTACCAATCTTATGCTCCATATCATGGGACTTATGAAAACATAAGTTTTTATCTTGTTTTAGACTCCTATTATATAGGGTGTCTGTTATATGCCATCAAACATAATACTATCTGATTTCTCACATAATCCAAATTCAGAAGACCTGATCCCTTATTATATAATGCAAATTGAATTAAAATTTTCATAAGCCCAGTCAAATGCATCAAATAGCAGCCAATAATAGCAGTCATAAAAACAGCCAGTCAGTGATCACCTACTATGTGCCAGGCATTGAGTTCTTAAACACAGTATGTTATATAACCTTGTGAAATACATATCATTGTTCTCATGTTGTTCAGAGAGGTTAAAAAAAAAAATCAGAGTCCCAAGGTTACTTTATACAACTTGCAATGGAGCCAGAATTTAGCTGTAAGCTTGTCTGACTCTGAATCTAATAATCTTAGCATCCTCTTATCAGCTATTTCAAAGAAATAAGGAATCCAAAGGCACTTACCAGTGGTCTCAAAAACCACAGTTCTTCTATAAAGCCTTTAAGTATCTTTCAGTGCTCCAATCATTTCTGCAACATGAGTAAAAAGGAAGAAAATTAGTTTTAATATTGATTTTAAATTAATATGGAAGTTAATCTTTAAACTATATCAGCTGAAGATCATCAGGGCTTATCTAAAAAGTGAAAATGTATGAACAAATTCACAATTCGGCACTATTCATATCCTTTAGCATTTATTTTTCCTGTCTGGCTGACAATTTTTACAGGACAATGGGTAATTACTCTTTTGGAATACATCACCTGATTCTAGTTTTTCACTTGAATTCATGTTCCTCTGAACAGAAGAGAATTCTTCATTCCTATGGCAACCCAGGTTTTGTTCTTTGTCCTCTCCCCTTTAAAAATCCAAGCAGATACCCTTTATTTCATAATTGGAATAAACAGAGAAACTAGTGACTCTTTTTTTAAAACATGTTTTTCTTCATGGTTTCCTAACATCAAGAAATAGTCTTCACAACCTCCCCTCCACTTGCTGTCAATTTTGTTAAGTATTTGTCACTGGGGCAATAATCTGTCTGGTGACACTTTATCAGAGGGGCCCGGGCTTAAGGCTGTCCAGCTACTAGTCTATGCTTTTCTTTGAGATAGGATGGAAAAGCCCTTTAAAGATTGGTTAATCCCCTCTTAAAAATTCTCTGGAACAAATCAGAGATGCCTATGGTTGACAGAAAGATGCCTCATATGTTTTATTAAGAGCCAGCAGAAGCAAAGTGTGTTTGTTATAAATAGAATTAAACATAGCCCTTTAATATCTTCCACTCTTTCTGAGAGCATGGAGGGCTTCAAAACTGGCAACTGCAAGTATCAGAAAGCTAAGAAATGCTTTCTGCGCTTGCAATGCCATCAAATGTTAGGCACAATACAGCCTAGCAGATGGGAACTTTAAGTCATAGCTGTACCCATAAACCCACAAGATTAGCTTGTAGTTGACCCTAGTGGCTAGTCTGCCTCATGGTGGTTTTTCACCTGATACTGAGCTATTGATAGAAGCCGTTGGCCCACCCAGCCATCCTCCCCACTTTGCTCACTCACTGTCAGTCAATGGAATGTCTTTCACTGTGATTAGTATATGTTCTCCTTACCTCCCTTTTCCTGGTGGTATAATGAAATGGTTACAAGCCACAGAATTACATACAGTTGACTTTCAGAAAATTATTTGCTGACTGGGTGCCATGGTTCATGCCTGTTAATCCCAGCACTCTGGGAGGCCAAGGTGGATGGATTGCTTGAGCTTAGGAGTCAGAGAGCAGCCTGAGCAAGACTTGAGACCTTGTCTCTAGCTAAAGAAAAAAAAATACAAAAACTAGCCAGGCTAATGGTAGATGCCTGTAGATGTGGAAGATGCCTGTAGTTCCAGCTACACAGGAAAAAGAGGCAAGAGGATCACTTGAGCCCACGTGTTTGAGGTTGCTGTGAACTTTGATGCCACGACACTCTACCCAGGGTGACAGAGTGAGTCTCTATCTCATTTAAAAAAAAAAAAGAAAGAAAAGAAAATTATAAATCATTTTGCCCATGTGAAACTCAGTGTTATCATCTGGAATTGGGGTTAAAACACCTATATCATAGGATGGTTGATGACCACATGTGTGAAGCACCTGATACAGTACCTGGCTGATTTTTTAATTTACTATTTAATTTTTTAATATTTATTCTGTGAGAATCTCTTCCTCCTCTTTGTCATCATCATCACCATCATCCTTATTAGTATTTTCCAGTTGGAAACATAAGCTTCTGTGTGATTGTCACAGTAGAAAACTCAACCGTGTGTTCTAGACTTGGGGGAAGCGTAAGATTTCATTAACCTCTTCAGTTCTGGGTTTCTTTTAGCTCACCAATTTAGGTAACATCATTTAGTGTACTAGGATTTGAGGGAGAGATAAAAATGTTAATGAGTGACAAGACACATGCTGGCATTAAGGAACACCTTTAGTTAAATGCCAGTTCTACCACATGCCTGCTGGTTCTGTGGGTATCCAATGAGTAAGTCACTGGCCCCGCTGGTCTTCATCCCCTCCCCTGCAAATTTGGAATAGCTGTAGTTTCTTCACAGAATTAGAAAACAGACTAGATTAGGTGTATGGCAGTGCCTGGTACGAAGCCTGACATATAAATGTTGGAGACATAGATATGCTAACAGGACTTTGCTTTTGGAGCTGTTATAGTTACTAATTGCTGCAAAACAAGGCACTTCAAACATAAGGACTTAATAACAATCATTTATTTTGCTCATACATCTGCAATTTGAGTAAGACTTGGCAGGAATAGCTCATCTCTACTCCATGGGTGGCTGTTAGCTGAGTAGGGCAGAAGATCCATTTTGAAGGTGGTGCCCATGTGTGCTAATAAGCCTGTGCTGGCTATTGACCAGAAGCTCACCCAGGACCAGGGGCCAGGACACGTGGTTTCTTTGCACATGGGCCTCTGCACAGTCTGCTCAGGGACCCTTGCAGCATGGTTGTGAACTCCAAGCATAAGCATTCTATGCCTTGAAAGTCACATAGTGACTTTGGGCTCTATTCGGAGAGGCAGTTGCAAAGATCTGCTCAGTCCAAGGGAAGGAGACAGGCCCCATCACCCAGCAGAAGGACAGCTGAGGTCATATTTGAAGAAGAGCATGTCAGATGGGAAATATTGTTGCTGCTGCCTTTGGAAATACAATCTGCCACAGAAGCATAGTCTGGACTAGCTGTGGCCCAAACTTATTGCTGAGGCTCCACCAGGCACAGTATTCATTGCCTTTCCATTGAGATAAACTCTGAGTTGTAGGGAAGCTGGGTTGTATACTCTAGGTTAAGGTGTATACTGCTCATAGTCAAAAGCGAACTCTGCACTTACTTTGGTGACTTTAAGAAAATAATAACTCCTTGGTTTTAGTCCTTACCTATAAAATAGAAACAATAATAGTACGTACCTCATAGGGCTGTTACAAAGAAGTTTATGAGTGTGCCTAACATACAGTAGGCGAGATAAACATGGTTTTCATTATTCATTACATTTGTCACTTCTTTTGATGGCAAGAAAATTATCCTGGTTCTTCATAAAATAGTGACAGCTCTTCCATGGGAAATCTAGAAAATGATCAGAAGAAAGCAGAAGTCATGCCACTTCTTCCCATAACTGCCCAGATCTTCCATGGTAGAGTAGAAAAGATACAGATCGTGGAGTCAGACAGACTTGGGGGACATCCAGGCACTTCTTACCAATGCTGTGGCTTTGGGAAAGTCACAACATCTTTCTGAACCTCATCTATATAAGAAGGCCAAGTTATTATGAGCACTAAATTAAATAATGTGCATGACTGAGGATGTCATACTGCTCAAATGAGAAATATTTATTCGAGTAGAAAAAGGCACCCAAGTTCACTAACAGCAATAACAGATGAGTCATAAGTACATTCACAGACAAGCTTCCAGGTTAATGAGAACTTGAGGACAGAGCAAACTTGCAAAATGTTTTGAAATCTTGAACTCCAAAGAGAATTGCCTAAAAGTACATTTGGAGCTGACCAAGTGGGACTGGTGTTTTGCTAGAGTGACTGGGCGTACACCTTGGTGACAGAACTTTCCCCGTGATGATGATGTAATGAGAAAATCCACACATGAAAACATGTCAGTAAAACCGGAGGCAGAGAGACACATGGCAAAGCCAGCTTGTCCTGAGGAGGGGCTGTCTGGCAAGGAGACTGCGTGACAGATCAAAGATGCATTTGTAAGGGGAAGAGACTGGGTTGCATGAGAGTTAATTTTACCAAAACTTCGTGTTCTGGTTCCATGATACTGTTGGAAGAAGCTGGTTCAGTTTGTGGAAGTCTCTCCCCTACTTTTTAATGTGAGGGTACAAAGGTTTAGGTTATATTGTTTTCGTTTCTAAGGTAAAGTTCAAGTTGTAGTTGAGCCCTTCACCCAGGGGGGTTGCTGAACACCCGCACATTGTGCACATCAGGTGAAAACCTGCCAATCTCCCTTCTCTCCTCCCCCCTGCTAGAATATACTTGCTTTTTTCTTTCATGTGGGCATGCAATTGTGTATATATTGGTTTCATATTAGTATTGAGTACTTTGGATACTTGCTTTTCCATTCTTGTGATACTTTACTAGGAAGAATGTGCTTCAACTCCATCCAGGTAAACACAAAATATGTAAAGTCTCCATCTTTTGTATGGGTGAATAGTACTCCACGGTATACATGTGTGTGAGTGTGTGTGTATGTATATATATACGTACAAATACACACCCCACAGTTTATTAATCCAGTCATGAGTTGATGGGCAGTTGAGTTGCTTTGTGGAAGTCTCTCCTTCTACTTCACTTTCTAGCAGAAACTCTGAGCCTGATTGGGGAAAAAAAAGTGACATTGGGAAACCTGTGCTTTGAGTGCTGCATGTGACACAGTGGCAGCCACAGCAACTCTTAATCACTAAAAAGCAAACACCCTCCCCATCCACAATCCTCCAACAGTCTCTAACCCACAGTTAAGTCATAAAGGGGCCTTTGGCAGAGAATAAATTGAAATCAAAGGAACTCAGATAACAGCTGCTTTCCTTAGAGTATCAAAGACAAAACAAAAGCAGTTGTTTTCTGAGAAGTATGGGGGGATTTAATTACTTGTCTTGCCTCTCTGGTATTTTTCTACCATGTTTTATTGTTAGCATATGGTATCCAGTCTCATTATGGACACAGGTGTCTTTTGTGGGTTATCCTAAGAACCTAACGACCATATGACATTGTTTCCATAGGTAAATTGGTTCCAAGTTCTCAGCAACCGAACTAGAAACAAACTTCCAGATCAAATGAATCTTTTTTTATTAGAATGGATTGAATCATAAGGTGTACTTAACAGGTAAGATGGCTCACTTTTCCCTAGGTTTTAAAGGAAATGGATAAAGACACACCAAAGTAGAAGAGTTTAACGGGGACCCTGTGTCCATCGCCTTGCTTCAACCTTTCTCAACGTCACAGGCGTCTTATTCTCCCTGCACCACACACACGCTCTCTTTTCTAGTAGAGAGCCCTTAAAGGGGCATTGTTGGCACCCTGCCCAGACCCACTCCAATCCTCTGACCATTTCCATGTACCCCTCTGCAGGCTTCAGAGTGCTTTTGTCTCCAAAGAGCCACACTTGCAGCTTCTCTTCCAAGCACTGTCCTTGGGCTCCAGAGCATCTTTGCTTGGGCAGTAAGTACCTAGGAGTTTACATATTCTGGAGTAATCTTAGCCAGTGATGGCATCCAGAGAAGTGTGAGGGCTCAGCTCCCTTGTTTCAGGGCAAAGTGGCTTTGAGGTGTGACACTGCGAGTGCCCCTGAGGACTGATGCAGAAGCCACTGTTCACAGCACTTGGCCTGAAGTCACACACTTGTTAACTTATTCTCCCTGTCCTGTTGCTCACTGCACCCCACTACCAGCTTCTCTTGGGAGCACTTCCGTGATCAGTCCTTGCACGTGAATCCTCATCTCAGGGTCTGCTACTGGGGACCAGGACCAAGATATGGCATAGGAAAATCTCAGGCATTATATTTCTCAATATGTATGATTAGCAAAGACTTCCTTTTTTTCTTTTTTAGTATTACAGGTATACTATACTATTATTACACCTAAAATATTAATTATAATTCCTTAATACCATCTAATTGAGTCTCAAGTATCATTTTATAGTCAATTTTACAAATCAGGGTCTATAAGGTCCCCACATTACACGAGTTGCATTAAGGGCTCCTTCTTTCTTTTGAGGGCCAAGTGCAATGTTTGTTGAAGATATAATTAGAATGGCCATCTTTAAGAGTTGCCCAAGATATGGCTTTGGCTAACTGCATCTTTGTGGTTCAGTGAAATGCTTATCCTTTGTCATTTTTTTGTACATTAGTGATTAGATTTAGAAGCTTGATTAAATTCAGCTTTTTGTTTTTCTTTGCTCCTTTTTTTCTTTCAAAAATACCTCATACTTGGGAACCATCTGTACTTCTTATTGCCTTATAATCAGGAGGCCTATTATGTCTAGTTTTCAGGTTTTGCCAACCTATTCCAGCCATTATAAAATTCACTATAAAATACTGTTTTATTGCAGGTTGCAAAACAGTGATTTCCAATTCTATTATTCTTTCTGCCTTTATTAGCTAGAATTCAGCAACTATTTGGTTACCCTGAAACATAATTTATGAAAAAAGAAAAAATGCTGGGTAAGTACTGATTCTTTACTCATTTATTTGCTGGATTTTAGAACGATGACTTGGTATCCTAGCAACCCCCAGAGGTGACCAATTAAAGCAGTATTTTTGTGAATTCTTGGATTTTTACATATTTAATATATTTTTGTGCATTGAGGTAATTATTCTTTAGGATGATTAAATTGTGTCCTCTCTGGCCATTGGGACCCCATTCAAATTGACTCCTGCAGCTTTCTAACACAATCTAAGCAGTGTCTCTTGCTCTATAAGGCACTCCTGGCTTTTGTACAATTTCTCTTCCAGACATGAAATTAGCCATCTTTCTAAGAAACTTGATTCCTTTTGGGGAAAAATGATATTTAAAGACATCATCTGGGTGTTGATATTGCAATGCTACTGAGTTGTATTACTTCTACATTCTTTTTCATAGGCAGAATAGGAAATGCACGTTTATCCACATATACAAAGAAAAATAACCAGAATTAATATTGATATTTCCAATTCAGATGAAAGATTATGGCATTTTACTTCTTTGGTTTTATATGTGTCTTTTGCCTTACTCTTACCCTCTTTCCCTAACTACATTAATTGCCTATTTGTTTTTATTCTCAAATACATATCTAATATTTTCAAAACACTAATACCGAAATTACTACTAAAAGTAGTTTAAGATTTCTCAGTGGTTCTTCTTGCTCTGAGGATTGTCTTACTAACAACATATAGTCAAGTTACTTAAATTCTGTGTTTAAAAGCCACTTGTACAAAGTTTTCCCTATGTTAATCTCGATGCCATCTACTTCACATATGATTATATTAATTTGTTTAATTTTGTTTTCTACTTCATGGGTTTGTGAAATGTTTTTCCTTTTGTTTATACTAAAGTAAAGTATTTTCATGGCTTCAAAGTCAAAACCATAAAACAAAGCACATTCCTCTCCATCATTTTCCCTGACTTCACCTGGGATAATAATCTTTATTTGTTTTTAGCTTATGCTTCCTTTATTCCTTCCTTTCTGTTAAAAATTAGCAGACATGTATGTGTTCCCTACACACAAGAAAGCAAATGTACACTTGTTCTGTACCTTGAAATTTTTACTTAATAAAGTATGCTCATAATGGGAACCACAGGATTTCCCCCCAGATCTTCATTGCTTTAATCTGCTTTCTGTACTTAATTAAAGTACCTTCCGCTATGCTTTATGTTCCCTTGCTGCAAAACAGTCCCCAAGAGGGTTGGCGGATGCTGCCAGCCTACACCTGAGCATTGTGCTGGGGCAAGCTGACAATGCCCGCACAAAGGGAAGGGGCAATTGGCAAGAACTAAGAAATGCTAGAAAAGTGGGAGATGCACATCTGTGACCTTTAGGGCTGAGGTCAGTAATTCATAGTCTCACCTGTCTGTGCACATAAGGATGCAGAGTTTTTGATGATTAATAGCAGGAGGTTTACAGTGAGACAAATCGGAGCTTCCATTTTCCTGCTCCACGACAGTGGGCAGAGCATGTTACGTCTCTGACCTGCAGGTTCTTTGTGTGAAGAATGAGAATGACTATGAATAACCTAAAAGACACTGTGACTATGAAATGTGATAATGTACATAAAGCCCCGCACTCAGAGGTCTCACTGCTACCATTGTCATTTTATATGCAGTCGCTTTTTGCAGCCAGGACCAGATCAAACCTTGTGTTGTGGGGAATAGCCCAGTAGTGGCCTCTACCCAGGGATAGTCCCAGGGTTCAGGTGCAATTGAAAGAGCTGCTTAAAAGGGGTGGCTAAAGCAGCCTGGATGAGGAGTGAGCAAAAACATATATATATATATATATATATGGAGAGTCTGGAAGTGCAACAGGGCTCCAAGCAACAGGCCAGGAGGTAGAAACACATAGAAAGTATGTTTCAAAGGGTCTGAGGCTGGCAAATGGGGATTAGTACTAAGAATAATGCCAGGATGTTGGGGGCGGTAGGGTGTGAGTGACTCTTGCACAGTGTAGGCTTGTTACAGAGATGAGCTTGAAAGCTTGAGGCATGGCATCAGGCAGCAGGGCTAAAGCATTGCCCCTCCACCACCACGAGCACCATCAAGCAGGTACATGGGAAGCTGCCACCGAGGTAGGGCTGGCAGGAGTAAAGGCGTGCCTCCTCACTAGCTACTGGGGATGTTCCATGGATACCACTTTTGGCATCAATTTTGCTTCTCCTGGGGAAAAGCAAAACTCTAGAATTATAGAGCCTTAGAGGACACCGGAGGTCCACAAAGTATTCGGAAAAAGCTACTGATGCAATGTCACATAAAAAAGGTATGCTAAAATCTACATGCCCCTTGGGAGTATAAAACCAATTCCCAACCCTACAGGGACTCTGGCATGCATGGATTTGTCCCTACTCTGCACCCCCCATTTTATTGGTTTTGGCAAAGAGATCCTATACCACAGGTCTAAAAAAAAGAAAACAGAGGTGATATTTTTGCCAAGGAGGAAGTAAATAAAATGAAGCAATTCATACTAACGTGTAAATGTCTTTGCTGTCTCCTGGAAGCTTGTCAATCTTGAACAATCTCTTACTGACCCTGCTGTCCGCAGCTATTTCTCTTCTTCATTTTGACTGCTAAGCTTTCCCCAAAGCACAATTATGGTAGCTCATACCTGTAATCTTAGTATTCTGGGAGCCCAAGGTGAGCAGATTGTTTGAGCTCAAGAGTTCAGGACCAGCCTGAGCAAGAGTGAGACCCCTGTCTCTACTAAAAAATAGAGAAAAAAGCAGGGCATTGTGGAGGGTATCTGTAGTCCCAGCTACTTGGAACACTGAGACAGGAGGATTGCCTGAGCCCAGGAATTTGAGGTTGCAGTGAGCTATAATGATGCCACAGCCCTCTATCCAGGGTGAGACTCTGTCTCAAAAATAATTAATAATAATAATTATAAAAAGCACAATTATGATTCTCTTAAGTGAGACACTAAAAACTTTATCTTGGTTAAGTAAAAACAATCATTTCTTTTAGGTTGCTCTTTTTATATTTCCATTCTGATCAATAATAGTCAACATATTTGGAGTATACAGATATGTGTATGTAGTGGGGTTCTGCGCTATGAAAGGATCTAAGTTGATCAAAGATTTATCATTTTTACTCAGGCCATTTTCTCACCTTAACACTCACTGCTTTCTCTGTCTATTAGTTAGTTCCAAATAATTTTATAAATATATACAGGCTATTCACTCCTGCAACATCTTCCCTGACCTTACCGGGTAGAATTAAACTCTTCCTTTTCTATACCTCTTAAAAATGTATCCATGCATGCTTACCTTTTTAAACTAAACATGCTTCTTTAATTCTCAAGTCTCTCTTTCTTGTTGGGCTTGTGGAAACAGCACACCATTAAGTTTATATCCCAGTACCTAGCAGTATCCCAGGTATTCACTGATCGGTTACTGGATCAAATAATGAATACAGGCTCAAACTCAGGCAATCCAGAAATCCATTTTCCCTAAATTCACCAATCATGAGCAAGTGAAGGAAAGAGAATAGTAGAAAATCAAGCAACCAATCTTCTGAATTTGATAAATTCAGTTCAGCGAACCGTATCTTGTGTGTCATTTATGTGATAATTAAGAATCTATGTATCATTTTTGCTCAAGTATCCATCTGGTGTGTTGTTTGCAGCATAAAGATGATTAAACATTATTCTAGCTGCAGAGAAAAGTCACTGAGCATAGATATGCTTGTGGGGGAAATTCAAAGGCATGAATCGATTGACAATGACCATCTGCTTCTCGGGCCAACAGAGAGAGTCCAATGTGGAAACATGAAAGGCAGAAAAATGCGGTAGACAGATCAAATGAATGCACACACTAGGAAACCCAAACTGATGTGTACAGTATTTAGAAAGCAGAAGTGCCTTTGCTTACTTGCTACTTAAAAGTCTTACCAAATTCTCTAGAAAAGTTCAGAAGATTGAAAATAAATACCACCGATTTTTCTGGGTTTACATGTACCCCCAGTTTCTCCAAGCTGTCCATTCAAGACAGTTCTGAACAATCCTCTTGTTCTGTGCAAAGATGAGGAAAGCCTGTTAACTTCTCTGGTCCTTCAGTCTTCTAACCTCAAGGTCAAGATGAAACCATTTTAAAGACTAAGCATGTAAACTTTGAAAGAAGGAGAACAAGGTAGAAGCAGGATGGGTTGTTATAACTCATCGAACATGCCACTAAGACACAGCAGCCACGGGGCAAGTATAAATAAAGGACGACTAGGACTGAGATTAGCTGAACTGGTGCAGTTACAGACTGAGAAAGACAAAGGAGGCCAGAGCGCCCTCATCTGGGCACCATCTTCTTGGAGGGTAAGAAAGAAGGTAGCAGAGAAAACAATTTCCACTTGAAGCACCAGATGGTACCATTGACCCAGAGCATCCAAAAATAGAGAGACTCTGGTATGAAGGGCAAAGAGTTGCCCTGAGTATTTCTGAATGGAAATGTATTTGATGTCTGGCACTTTACATGAACAGGCTATTTGTCAGTTGGGTTTTTGTTATTTCTTTTTTCCACTTAGGGAAAGATTCTTGGGAACATTGCAGGAGTGATCAAGACAGAGAAAAAATGCTCTGTTTTCCAGGGAAAACAAATCTTTCAAAAGCAGTGTGATTTGAATAGTTTGTAGCCAGAGAACTTTATTTTCAGAGAGAGTGGCTGTCATTTTACCTCTTGTCACAAGACTGCTTCTTCAAAAACAGAAATGGTGACTTACTTGGCCTGCCCAATATGGACCACATAACTGCAAATGTCAAATTGAACCTCACGACTCAAGTGACCTTTTCTACTAATACCTAAAGTGACTCCCCTAACTTATGGTTTTATAAAGGAAACTCAAAGATGTGAATCACACTGTAGGATTACATTTATTGAGAATTAAAGCAAATAATCATATATTTGGAAAATTGCAAATAATACACTGATATAAGCTCAGTATGCAATGGTCCAAAAAACAACCTTAGTTCAGTGATTCACTATATAGATCCTACATCAGACTGTATTGGTTCAAATCTCAGTTTCACCACTTAGCTGCTGTGTAACTAAGAACAGAGCAGGAGAGAAACTTGAGCTGTGACACTTTTCTTTTATCCCCTTAGAACAGAAAAAGTGTTAGGCAGGTGAATTTGCAGTTTTGTTTTGTTTTTTATTAAATCACAGCTGTGTACATTAATGCAATTATGGGGTACAATGTGCTGGTTTTATATGCAATTTGAAATATTTTCATGAAACTGGTTAACATAGCCTTCCCCACGTTTTCTTAGTTAGAGTGTTAAGACATTTATATTCTACACTTAGTAGATTTAACATGCACCCTTGTAAAATGCACTATAGGTGTGGTCCCACCAATTACTCTTCCTCCACCCATCCTCCCCGCCACCCTCCCCTCCTTTTTCTCCTTCATCTTGGGCTGTAGGTGGGTTATAGCTTTCATATGGAAGTATGGGTGTTTATAAATCGGTTTTGTAGTAGGGCTGAGTACATTGGATACTTTTTCTTCCATTTTTGAGATACTTTGCTAAGAAGAATATGTTCCAGCTCCATCCATGTAAACATGAAAGAGGTAAGGTCTCCATCTTTCCTTAAGGCTGCATAGTATTCCATGGTGTACATGTACCACAATTTATTAATCCATTCACGGGTCGATGGGCACTTGGGCTTCTTCCATGACTTGGCAATTATGAATTGGGCTGCAATAAACATTCTGGTACAGATTCTTTGTTATAATGTGATTTTTGGTCTTCAGGGTATATACCAAGTAAAGGAATTATAAGATCGAATGGAAGGTCTACTTTTAGATGTCTAAATATACTATGGTTACTATGAGATATTATCACTATAGGAAGTTAAAGTAAAGGATATAGGGAATTGGCTGTACTATTTTTCAACTTGCTGTAAATTCAAACTAGTATAAAATAGTTTTAAAAGCAGTATTTAGGTACAAAAAGTACCCAAACAAAGATAAAAATAAAGGATGGGCTGAGGGGATGAAGGGACACTTAGAGAGAGAGAAGGGAAAGCTCCATCTTTTGGTCAGCTGGCATTGCAAACACAGGTGGGTCTGTTCTGTAAAGAAACCATCAACTCTTAGGGATCACCTCTTTCTTCTTCTTCCTTATCACACTCCCCATAACCCAGACATCTCTGTGAGTGTCGGTAACCACTTCCTCAAAGACAGGCGCTTGGGTCTTGCATATCCCAGAAAGCCCCAATTCCAAATGTGGTTTGGTGGTGCATCTGTGGGCTCCACTAAAGCATTTTGGAAGACATGGCTTCAGGACATCAGCAGCCAATACTGTAACATGGCAATATCAGGGACCATAGATCACATCTACGTTTTAGGGAGAGCAGGTTTTTGTGTGTGTGTTTTTTTTGGGTACAGGTTTTCCATCCTCAGGTTTTCAAAAGACCACTGTACCTTCAAGCCTATGAGAAAATCTTGCAATAAGTTGGTTTCATTCTAAAGATTCCATAAGAATTCTTTAGGGACCATGCTGGCATTCACTTTGGAATTCTATTATCCACTGACAAGCCCAGAAGCCATAAAATAACAAGTGGGCCAGGTTACACACAAAAGCAGTGTTTGTAATCACAGTGATTTAGACCAATCTCTGTTTACAAAGAAGTGAAAAGGAAACTTTAGACCCCAGGTTATTGGCAGGTTTATTCAAGCGGTCATTTAGATTGTGTTGTGCCCAGATAAAGAAATCCCAGCAAGTGATACTAAGTACTGGTGCAGTCCAACATATTCCCAACTCTCCAGGCAGGGACACAGACTCATTGACGACCCTGCGGGGTATATGCTGGCTACACAAAGAGTGTCACAACCAGGAGGACTGCAGTTCGGACTCACACAACTCCCTATTTATAGGCCACAGCCCTCTGCTGGGAGGCACCAGGGTCATGTCCAGGAACCAAGCCTACCAACTTACAGAGCCGCAGAACTGCACACTGCACCCCTATGGATATCCACAAAGTCACTAGTCTTGCTTTTATGGTCCATGAAATATGGGATATATTCTCTGCACCACATTCATAGCTTTGGGGTAAAAGGAATTCCTGGAGGAAGAGAGACAGCTGATCTGGGCCATATTCCACACGCTTGACATCAGGATAGCAGATACTCAGGTGCTGTTATTCTGGGCATTTGTAATTGAAGAAACTTTCTCAACTCCATGATCATACTTTACTCCTTGAGACAGAACAGGCACATTTCAATCCTCATCTTAAAACATGAGGGGCTATTCAGTTCATTTAATTTTAACTTGAGTTCTTTTAGTGTTAAATGATTTGTCCATATCTTTTCCTTTTGATATACTTCATACATTATAATCTATCATAATGTATACTGTGACTATCATCCTTTACCGAGCTCTTCACCAGAAAAGGTTTAGGGCAGGTCATAAGCAGTCATATGTAGATATGGACGAGGAGGGACCCATCTCAGAGTGGCCATATAAAAATCAAGGAGCTCTGAGTGCTCAGGCATAAGAGAGAACAGGTGATAGACCCAAAATTGCTAGGATGATTTTAAAGACACAGAGGACACAACGAATTCTAGTGTGGATGCAGAGATGGGAACACTCGTACTGTCAGTGCAACAGCAAATTAGTACAACCTCTATGGAAAGCAGTATAGCGATGCCTCAAAGAACAAAACGTAGCCCTACCCTTCAATCCAGAAATCTCACTACTGGGTATTTACTTAAAGGAAAAAAGACATTTTATAAAAATGTCTTTTGACATTTGAATGTTTATAGCAATATAATTCACAATACATGAGTGGATTAATAAAATACAGCATATATATATATATATATCATGGAGTACTATTCAGCCATAAAAAGTGATGAACTAAATACTTCTTATATTAACCTTGACAGAATTGGAGACCATTCTTCTAAACAAAGTATCACATGAATGGAAAAACAAATGTACAATGAGAAAACAAAACACCACGTGTACTCACTACTAAGTTGGAACTAATCAATCAATACTATGTACATACAATGAAAGTAAAACTTAACAGAAATCAAGTAGATGGGAAGGGGGAGAAGAGTTGGATAAATTCACACCCAAGGGGTACAGTGCACACTGTCTGGTGGTGGGCACTATTATAACTTTGACTCAAAGCATACAAAAGCAATTCAAGTGACCAAATGTTTGTACCCCTGTAACATTTTGAAATTTAAAAAAAGCATTTAAAAATTGAAAACTATAGTGGAGATGCCCAAAAAGGCTAATTTGATTCATCCCCCTGTGTATATACAATTTTCTAGAAAGTTAATTGAAAAATCTGTCTTTTCTTCATTGCTCTTTCTTATACAGGAGATCTGTAAGTTGACTATGAAAGTGACTGTAACAAACAGGTCAACTCTACGATACCATACACGTGGCTCCTGTCCAGCCTATGAAAATTAGGTCCACTGAAGGCGGTGTCAGTGTGGGGAGGTGGTCAACTATGGAAGTGCCACTGCCTCTATTTGTGCACACATATGTGCATGTGTCTGTTTTTGACCTCTCTTTCCTTTATTTCATTGGTTTATTTCTCTACCTTTGTACAAAAACCACGATGTCGCACATGGTTATACCACTTTATTAAGAGACTTGTTTTAACATGAGACTTTTGAAGAGCACGACCCCACGCCTTGCACCTACACCAGTATTTCCAGCTGTACCTTGAATCAACAGGAGGGTTTTGAAACTGTGAAGTTCCACTCACCATCTCTTCCTGATGCTGATAGCTCAGATACGACTTGTCTCAGCATAGAGGGTAGACTGGTTTATCCCTCTTTTTCCAAAATCCTTATTTTACCACAAAAGCCTTTCTACTTTTTCCCACCAGTGCTGTTATCAATAAAATATATATGCATACAGTAACGTGGCAGCCTCACATACACAAAGACACACACATTAATACAAATGTAGCGCACACACATCAGTACTGGCACCCACATGAACAGGGACACACACCAGCACAAATATTCTGACCCAACCTCACACATCAAAACACAAACACACCTGTGAACTGACACAAAGTCTCAGGAAGAGATATAGACACACATGTATCACTCCCAGCACACATTACCAAACGATGACATGCAAATTAACACAAAGGCATGTTGACAAAGATAAGTGGTATTACAAGCATTGGTTTGCTTTGGAAAAGTTAAAATAAAATATTTCCTTTCTAACAGACAAAATCTAGGGGTTCTCTTTCCTACTGAAGTTCCTTTTCTGATGCTGCCAGGCAGGATTTTGCTGGACAAATGGATCTTACAATCTGCATAGCTCAGATTTCTGAGACCCTAGGAATGTGAAATGCCTTTTTTTTTTCTTCTTCTTCTTCTTCATTCACATTCTTCCCATCTCCCCCCTTTACCAGGCCTTTTGAGAGTACACATCTGAAATACAGGTATATCATAGTTGGCTCTTTTCTCCTGTGGATTGCTACAGTGTGGACACCAGAGGCTGTTTATGTCTCGGGGGGGTTGTGAGTGGATGGGGCGGGCGATGGGAAGACGGAAAGAGAAGGACAAGTTTTCTCTTATCCACAAGGACAATGTGGAAGTATTTACTTCTAACAACCCTGCAGGAACCATGAGCTGGGACAGAGAGAGGGGAGCAGGTGGAGAGAGAAAGCCAGGGCACATTCTCCTTCTCACAGCCCCTGCCCTGTGGAGGGAGCCCAGCCTGGGAGTGGCTCCAAAGATTCCTTCCAGGGCAAGAAGAAGTGCCCCTATCCCCTCCTGCCCCTCCCCTGCTGCCACTAATGAGCTCTGTCTTCAACAACAAAACCTGTTAAGAGAGATCTAAAACCCAGTTTTCATCGAAGGGTCTTACTTCAAAACCCTAATGTTCATTTGAAGGCTCTGTTGTGTAAGGCTCACTTACTCCTTGCTGCTGCCACAGTCTGCCCTTTCCCCACCACTGGCAAAGACTTCTGGGAAACTTCTGTCTGAATTGGAGAACTGAAGAATGGCATTGACAGACATTCATGGCAACATACGTCATGAGGATTCTCAAGCCCAGGGCTGTAGGGTATGCATGGAAGGAGCACGTAGGGTTTGAGCTCACATATTTTAATTGGGCCATATTTTGTTTAGATTCAACAGCTGGAAGACAAAAAAAAAAAAATGCTGTCCAAAAAGCCACAAGCTTAGTAGGGGAAGAAGAGGCCAGGAAGCAAAGGTGAATAGAGGTTCCCTGTTCTTGGTCACCCCTCCACCTGACCCCTCCCTACGCATATGGAAGTCAGGGTGTAGGTGAGGAGGCCTCTACCATGGTACTCAGGCTGCACAAACCCCACTCCAAATACCAACATCAGAAGTGGGTCCCTTTCCCACCTCTTGGTTGCCCTTCAGCAGCTGTGTACTAGTAAAACAATCTACAGTTAAGAACTCAGATATCTCATATTTTCAGAAAACTAGGGTATGCATGGATTAGACAAGGTGTGGCCAAATGTCATGCCCATCCAAGTGCTTTCACCTTGATCCTCCCCTTCATCCATCAGGACCTCTAGTGATTAAAGGACTTCATTTCACAGACAGCCTCTGACCGTAATCACCTGTGGGAGCAGAGACGGGCACCTGAGTTGTCAGTGTCCTGTCTTTAAGGGCATCAGTACAAGGGCATAGGAACCACTCATATCTCACCTTTTCTCAAACTCTAGCTTTTTTTATTTTTTTTTAATTCTACATTTTAAATCACCAATATTCAGACTTTGTCTTTTCTCTCCATGTTGTAACCAGGTGCCCTTATACTCTACCCTGTGCTATAACAAATGTGTATTATAAATCAAAGAGGCTATTGACTGCAAATGCACTTCTTTTTTATGTAACACTAAGAAAAAAATAAGAGCATAGTTAATTAAATAATTGCACACTTCCAAGATGCCATAGGTTGAAGGATCTTAAAATGTGGAAAATGTGTATATGAAAAATAATACCTTGTTAACACAAAGAATGCAACCTAATCATATGTAGCCTCATATTAATCCAAAATTGAAAAAAATAATAAGTATTTCTTTAAATGAGGCCAGACTTTGGTGAAAGCAGAAATTGGAACTGTGTTTACATGGTTATTCTGATAAGGGAATTAAAGCTGATGATTAGAAACCATATGGGATGGATAAATATGTGGGGATAAAATGGTGAATCACTCCCCTGAGCCCAAGCCAACCTTTTCTATCCCCTGGATATCTCCTGTTTTGCAAAGAAGTCTGTGCAGTCTCCAAGAACACTCTTCTTAACTAAGACAGAGATAAGGTCAGGAATGATCTGTGAGTTATTTTTCAATTTGGGATTAGAAACCACTGAGAGAAAACTGGAGAGTGAAAGTCAACAAGTATAGAGGACCTACGTGTCCCTAGATCAGAGCATCCTCCAGGGCACACCCCAACCTGCGCCCAAGAGGTACATGTGGAGAGGAGATCATGGCTCCTGAGCGTGTGAATTCGTGTAAATCCATGTGACTCCAGTTTCCACAGTGATGGGCCACAAGGATCCCTGAGCTCAGGTGGAGTGAAGGACTAGCAAAGAAAGGAAGCAGATGTGCTCCACTCTTCTCTGACCTCTGTCCCGCCTCTCTCCACACCTGCCCCAGTCCCCAGTGAGCAGCAAGAAAAGCACAGAGGCTCAACAAACTCCAGAGGGATGATCTGACTCTTCCTCTAACTCTGGAGGCTGTTGTCAGGCCTATTGGGGCAAAATGGACCCAGGCATGCATCTTGTGGGGCATTCCTGCAGATAATAAATTCCAAACATGAGTTATTATGTCCCCCAATCAAATCAGATCCCTAATGCCCATTCCTGCTGCCCCAACCTGACAAGGTACTGGGGACTGGATGCCTGGGATGAGGCAAAGGGGAAGCACACCACAGGTCTTGAGAACTGATGCTTTCCTTGCCTCATTCCTGCTCCCCTTCTCTTCCACACCCAATGTCATTACGGACCTAGCAGTAGAGACTTGTAGCCACACTTCCTGGGGACACTTGGTTGAGAGAGTGGAACAATTCACATGGAGCCGTGTGTGTGTCACGGCATCCGTGTCTGGAACCTCCATCAGAGGGACACTGGGAAGGGGAGCACTGCAGGCAAAAGGAACATGCCCCTGCTCTCAAACTCCTAAGCCACTGTTCTCTTTTTCCATAACAAACAATGAGGGTGTAGGAGAGACTCGGCGGAGAGTCCCAAGAGCCCCGTGAACATGAAACAGACACTGGGGAAGGCCTGCTCATCCAGAGGGCTGCAGACAATTCTCCACACCCCCACCTCCCTCCATTTTCCTTAGACCAGCTTCCTCCCTCCCTGAGTAAATATAACAATAGGATTATGAGTTCATAACAGACTTCCCTGGCAGAGCCCATTCCCCATCATGACTTCAGCCCCAGAAGCAGCCCCTAGATGGAGAGAGATTACAGACATGAGAGACTGAGCATGAAGAGCTGGGTTGGCGGGACAACGTCTCAGCTTTCAGAGATCAGATTCCTCAAACACAGTTGTTCTCTTCAGAAATATTTCTTCTGTCCTCCAAAGCCTTTACCACACATCTGCCAAACCTGTTTCTTTTTCACTGACAAAGCCCTGTGTTGTTAAGATTTCTTCTTTTAACTCTGCATTTTGAGGCACCTCCAGAACTGTTCCACAGAAGCTCCAAGTTGCGTGTGGAAGTATTGAAGATGGGGACAAAAGGGAAACTGCTGAGAAGTTTATCCTGACAAGTGTTTCCAAAAGGTCAAAACACAGCTCTTGACAGCTCAGAGCAAGGGAAGGTCAGGTAGGAAGAGAAAACTAAGCCTGCTATATCCACAACTCCTATGAAAGGGAGCCAAGGCCAGGGTGCAGGTGCAGGAAGGTGTCACAGAGAACCAAGAATGGAAACCTCCTGATGGTCTTCCCCAGCCTGGAGAGCCACAGGTGTGCCTCTGAACACCTATGAACGTCCTAAGCTGGAAGTCACCACCTCTGTTCAGCAGTGTACACAGAGACACATGCGCCCTAGCCACATTCAAAGGTTCGAATTAAAAAACAAAACTCTGGCCCTGGTTTTGAACATTCCTTTCTGTAACACCTCAACACATATAGCATCTTGCCCCTACCCTACAGCTGAAAAATGCTTCAAGGAAAAAGCAGCCTGGAATAAGGAAGGAGGTTGTATGTTCAACCAGCTCATAATTTGGGAGTGAGAAGAGTTCCTGGGAAGGAACAGATGTTTGTCCACAGAGCCTTCTGGAATCCTCCTCACCACCCACAACACTGGTTCTGTTTCCCTTACAACACCCCATCTCAGTTCATACATTGATGAATTGATCAGAATTTAGTTTTTCACTCCCTAGATACTTTCTGTTTATTTATTTTAAATCGACAGATACAACATTATTTATTCTGTACATGATGCTTTGAAGTATATAAACATTGTGGAATAACTAACTCTGACTAATTAACATATGCCTTAATTCAGGGAGACACTATCGTTTGGTAAGAACACTTACCCACTCTCAGCACTTTTAAAAAATACTATACTGTCATTATCTATAGTGACCATGCCACGCTATACAAAAGATCTCTTGAACTTATTCCTACTACCGAATTGCAATTTTATAGCCTTTGAATAGCATCTCCCCAGCTTCCCCTCCCAACCACCCCAGCTTCTGGTAACCCCTACTCTACTCTCTGCTGTGAGATCACACTCCCTAAAGATTCTCACGGGCCTACTGAAAACAACACTTGCTGTGTCTGCATGGACAGGAGGCCAGTGATCTGAGTGTAATCCCCTACAAGCCATGCTTGTTTTCTCTCCATAGTGATAGGAAAGAAACCCAAGGGATGAACCCAGGCAGGGGAGAGGAAGCCAAGGCCTTATCCCCCACCCCCCCAACCTGCTTCTTTCCTCTCATTTTATCCATGCATATTGCAAACAAGAGGAAAGATAGAAGCAAAGCAAGGCCTCCAGTAAGACGCTGGAGCACCACCGTGGCCAGGACAAGAGGCTACCAGTTCTTCCTTTCCCCTCTCAATTGTCTGCCTCCGACTCTGTTCTCAGAAAATGAATGACTCTACAGAATTACCAGCATCATTTCTGCAGAAAGCCTGATTTCAAAGGATCTGAGCACTCTGCACCAAATTACAAATATGCCTCAGAACCCTCAGTCTCCTCAGAGACGATAGATAAGTAGTCGTGTTAGTGTTTTGCTGTTACTGCTGCTGCTGCTGCATAAACCTTTGAATTTTGGTACTTTCATCAAAAATAAAAAGGTTTTTTGATGCACACTCGATACCACAATGTGGGTCCAGGAGCTCTTGCTTTTCACTCCCCCAACCTACTCCCCAGTGATGGCACTATGCCACGAGCTCTGACCAACGGACCGTGAGCAGAAGTGACATGTGTCACTTCCAGAAGCCATCGGCAGCTGGCGTGCTTCCTCCAACACTCTCCCTTGCTGTGGTGGCCCTAGAAGCTCAGAATACCAGAAGAAGTGTCTATAATTCCTGACCAGTATCAATCATCGTATGAATAATATAGAAAACTTTACTTGGATAAGCCCACCTGATATGGGGACTCATTTGTTACCACATAGATCCTGTTCCATCAAAGGTATTGAAATGGTTTAGGAGTTCGATGGACTCTTGCCATTTCCATGGAAACAAAATGCAGCAAGACTGAGCAGTGACAATACTGTATATAAAACGGTTCACCATCTTCATAGATCGAGAGGGGTGAATGGTTGTACAGGGAGATAATAGCAAAGGGAAAAAAAGCAACAACAAAAGACCAAATCTGGTTTCCCTCTCTGTCCAGCCTCTTTACATCTCTGATAAGCACAGCCACGAGCACCACAAGGACCTGCTGGGGCAAAACCTAGCTTTGAACTGAAAACAGAGAACCCCCCACTTGTGCCTCTATTAAAAAACAACATGTCTCAAGTAAGCCTCAGAGTGCTGTGCTTTTATTTGCTTCTTCCTGAAGTTTTGATGCCCCCGTTGCCTAGTTCAGGGGCACAGATAATAAATAGAACCACCAGGTGAGCCTGGAGAAACAGATCACTTGGTCTTGCCCTGGCTTTTCTGATTCACTTGGTTTGGTCCAATAATCTGTATCAATGCCAGTTTCAGATCTGATCTGTCCAGAGAAACTGTTCTCCTTGTCAACATCCCCCAATCTTGCTCTGTGCTGCCTTACCATTCTGGGTAGAGTGGCATCCTCCTTTTCCCTTTAGTTTCTAACTAGATCTTTGATGACAAAACCAGGATGTCATTTATGGTGGGCTTCCCCAGGTTCTCTCTGAAGTGTGGTCACCAGGAGGGAGGGGACAGTTACAATAGGAGATGACAATTCCTATCATCAGTGCAGACACCTTGAGCTTTGGGCAAGGAGCTACCCAGAACAGCAAGACAGGACAGGGCAAGATCCACAGGGTGTTGACAAGGAGAACAGGCCCTCTGAACCACATGCCAAAAGGGTCCACTGTGCACTCAGCTCCACATGGGGTAAACAGGCACCGTGGGACTTACAGAAGAAGGGGCAGTGCCTTAATACCCTGCATCCCCTTGAGAGATTTGTTACCAGCTTATAGCAATGCTGGCCCGCCCATCGATTCTCAGAAAACAGCCATATCAAACAGGCACACATGTTTGAAGCCATATCTCAAGGTCATATTCCCTCTGTGTGGCAAGAAAGGGATTCTAAGGATTAGAAGCCTGAAAGGAGGGATGTGGCTGACCAGGCATAAAGCTAATATTTCTGCATCCGGGATTGTTAGTTCTCTTTACTCAGATGTTACGAAGCCTTTCTTCCTCTGCACAGTCTCATGTGAAATTCTCGGCACGGGTTCATCACAAACCTGCAGACCATCCAGGTTTGTTCTTAGTGAACACTTGCAATGGGGACTCCTCAGCTCATTCGAAGCCACAACACCTTAGATTTAGATGTAGCCAGAACTGTTGGAAGCAGAGAAACTGCACATTTCGTGCTGAACAATAACATCCTGTTGCTGTAGTGACAGTTTGTGAAATGGCTACAATATGATGGAGGGAGATGCCAGCAAAACACTTCTTTTGAATGGAAATCAGGGACCAGTGATGCATGCGAGATGAAATATTGCCATTATTTCTCAAATCTGAGCAAAAGTACCTCAGGTTCAGCCTGAAGGTCAGCATCTCTCCCAAAGATCAGTTTATGCCAATTTCAGCTTCATATTTATCTCAATTATTTATTTTCTAAATTTATTTTGTATTTTTAATTGACAGATAATAAATGCATATACTTATGGATTAAAATATGATATCGGATACACATTTACCATTACATGATAATTAAATCAAGCTAATTAACATATTCATCACCTTTCACATTAATTATTTTTGTAGGGGAGACATTTGAAATTTACTCTCTTAAAAATCTTGAAATATATGATACATTTCTGTTAACCATAATCACTACGCTGTGCGGTAGAGCTTAACAACATACTCTTTCTGTCTAACTGAATCTTTATACCCTTTGATGTCAACATCTCCTCATTCCCCAAACCCAGCCTTGCTCCAGCCTCTAGTAACCACCATTCTACTCTCTATTTCTGAGTTTGACTTTATTTTTAAAATTACTTATTTAATTTTTTTATTTATAAACTTACTACTCCAAAATTTGCTTTAATAAAACATGATGTCAAAATTTCATAGGTAATAAATTTCTATCCAGCCATTACATGTAGAACGAGGATAACGAAAACAAACAAGTAAATAAATAAATAAATGAATAAAACCTCCCTTTTCAGATCATGACAATTTTGATCTATCCCATAAGCATCACCACTAAAATCTATTATTAGGATAAAAAGAGATAAAAGGGAAAGGAGTCTGACTTTCGTAGATATTAGATATAAGTGAGATCATAAGCTATTTGTCTTTCCGTGCTAGGTTTCCAGGTCCCTCTATGATTTTGCTAATGACAGAATCTCCTCCTTTTCTAAGGCTGGCTGGTATTCATGCGTGTGTGTGTGTGTATATACATATACATATATCAGATTTCCTTAATCCACTCTTGTGAAGATGGGCCCTTAGTTTGATTTCATACATTTGAGTACGATGATCAGTGCTATGTGAACACAGGAGTGCAGTTATCTCTTCAACATAATGACTTTATTTTCTTTAAATATATACCCATTAGTAGGATTGCTAGGCCATACGGTAGTTCTATTTTTAATATTTTGAGGAATTCCATATTGTCTTCCATAATGCCTGTACTTATTTATATTCCCATCAGCAGTGTGCAAGGATTCCCCCATTCTTCACACCCTCACCATCTCTTATATTTCATTTTTTTGATAATGGCTATCTTACTATGTATAAAATGAAATCTCATTGTGGCTTTAATTTGCATTTCCCTGATAATTAATGATATTTAGACTTTTTTTTTTCATATACTGACTTGCCAGTTCTATGCCTTATTTTTGTAATATATCTATTGAGGTCCTTTGCCCATTTTTTATTTGGATTATTTTCTTTCTTGAGTTACTTACATATTGTGGGTAGTTAGCCTTCATTAAATGCATGATTTGGGAATATTTTTTTCTCTATCCCTAAGTTGTCTCTTCACTCTGTTAATTATTTCCTTTGTTGTACAAGAGCTGTTTAGTTTGATGCAATCTTTTTCCTCTCTTTTTGCTTAATCATTGGCCAGACCGATGTCCTGGAGCTTTTTCCCTGTTTTCTTCCAATAGTTTTACAGTTTCGGGTCTTACATTTAAGTCTGTAGTTCATTTTGAGTTGAATTTTGTATGTGGTTCTAATTTCTCTTTTCTGCAGGTGCATATCTAGTTACCCCGACACTATTTATTGAAGAGACCGTCTTTTTCCCCATTGCATGTTTGTAATGCCTTTGTCAAAAATTAATCGGCCATAGAAGCCTGAGTTCACGTCTGGGCTTTCTATTTTTTTCCATTGGTCAGTGTGTCTGTTTTCATGCCAGACCCACATATCCTGTTTTGAATACTAAATCTTTGTAATATATTTTAAAATTAAGTGGGTGGTGCTTGGAGCGTTATTCTTTTTGTTCAGAGTTGCTTTGTCTATTCTTTTTGTTTGTTTTTGTTTTTTGTGGGTCTATGCAAAATTTTAGAATTTGTTTCTATTTTTAGTGAACACTATCATTGGAATTTGGACCGGGATTGCACTGAATGTGCACATCACTTTGGGGCGGTGGGCACTCCAGTTCTCAAGTCGTTTGTTGACTCTTGTCTGGGGCAGGGACCCCTCTAACCTTTGGAAATCTCAGAAGCCTGTCCTTGCACCTCAGCAGCAAGGCTGTAGATGCCACCGATGCACATCAAAATGGGTAGGCACTTCCCTCCCGTCTCATACCTGTCCCTTGAACTACAAAGGGGACACAGACTCCGTGAAGATCCCCTATGTTCTTCATATACCAGGAGATTCACGGAAAATTCCTTCCAGAGCTGAGGGGTGCCTTCTAAGATACCCCACCCATCTTTCTTCACCCACTTGCTCAGACCCCTTGACGGTGCTTGACACCAACTTTATTCTCAGCACTTAAGAAAGTGCATATTCTCAGACGACCTCCTCTTGTTAAAGAAAACGATGGTGTTCCCATTGAATCCCCTTTCCCACGCAAACTTCCCGAGTGAGTCCTCACGACCCCCTGTCGGGAGATCGTCATCCTGAGCTGTTCTTAGCCACCAGCGCCTAGGACCGAAAAAAGCTTTTACGAGGGAGGGGCCGGGTTAAAATCCACTGAGCAAGCTGACCCGGCTGGGGCTGCGAGGGCCCACACTGCGTCTTCAGAAGCAACATGTGGCCCCCCACCCCCAGCTTTGAACACATTTCTGAGATCTAATGGCTTGGCCCGGAGGGAGGCTGACAGCAGCTGTGTTCTCGCTAACTCCCTGAAGACGTCTTGCCACCTACGCCACTGCCACTGCCTCACCGAACACCTCACCGCAGCCACCTAGTTAGTTAATCGCACGCCTTCGCACAGACATTCCGCAGGGATCTCGTCCCACGGCAGAGACCCAGCAGGTACATGGGGACAAGGCATTCATCTTGCAAAGTGCGTAAATCTGAGCGGAGTCACGTTTTTCGCTCGTCTCCATGGTGACAGAAAGCAGAAAACAGGCAATCAAGGATAATAAGCCCCGTGGGCAGCCAGTATCTGTGAGAGCAAATTAAGCCCCCATTTTTCTTCCTCTCCCCTCCCTGCCCCCATCACCTCTGGGGAATGTAAACAAACGTCAATCCCCAGCAAAGGGGGCCCTTGGCTCCATGGCAACTGCCTCATTCCCCTTCCCCCCTCCATCCTGCGGTCCCCCATTAGCCTGGATACACCACTTTTCTACAAAAAAGCCTCCACCTTGAGCAATCTGGTGACAATATGTCCACTGTACATCAACCAATCCCTGAGCCTGCCCCAAAGAGGCTTGTGCTGGGCCAGCGACCCGGACGGAGACGGGGAGGGGAGGCTGTGTACTGCAGGAACAAAACGACCCTGCTTGTTTGCCTTGTTATTTCCCCGACTCTTTCCCTAATTGTGTATTTAAAAAAAATTCAAACCCACAGAAAAGTTGAAAGGGTAGTAAACCTCGGTAATACCCTCACTTAAACTCACCAATTGTTAACAGTTTGACATATTAGCATCCATCCACCTGCCCACCTACTCACTACCCACCTCTCATTTACCCTCATGTACTTAATCTTGCTACTACATAACTCAAATGGCATTACCACAGCAGGAAAAATATCAGTTCAATAATACTTAATGTGCAACCCATTGCCCCCAAAACGTCTTTTACAGCAGTTCTCTTTTTTAAATCCAGAATCCAAGTAAGGTTCATGCATTATATTCGCTTGTTTTGTCTCTTCAGCCTCTTTTAATCTATAAAGATCAATGCCCCTGTCCCCCTCCACATTCCTCTATGACGAAAGGCATTGTTTTTTTTTTCAAGAGTCTAAGACAATTGCTTTCAGAATGTGCCACCTTTTGTATTGTTCCCTCAGGATCAAGTTCAGTTTAAACAAGTATAGTTATGTTATGTCCCTTTTCCATCACATCAAGAGGCACATAACCTTAGGTTTCCACTCTGTCACTGATGCCGAATTTTATCACTACACAATTGTACAGATACATCTTTGCCTCTGGGATGGATAGGTGATCCCTAAAGAGATGCTTTTAGACTACATGAATATTCTGGCACCAAAGAAACTTTTTTATTTTTTTTGAGGGGGGCTGTTTGCTTGTTTGTTTCTTTAATTTATTTAGAGACAGAATCTCACCCTGTTGCCCCAGACTTAAGTTCTGTGGCATCATAGCTCACAACAACCTCAACCTCCTGGGTTAAAGCAATCATCTTGCCTCAGCCTCCCAGGGGCAAGGAATTCAGGCGTGCACCCTATGCTAGGCTAGTTGTTTGTTTGTTCTATTTTAGTAGAGATGAGGTCTCACTCTTGCAGAGGCTGGTCTCAAACTCCTAAGCTCAGACAATCTACCTGCCTCAGCCTCCTAGAGTGCTAGCACTACACGTGTGAGTCACCATGCCTGGCCCAAAGAACCTTTAACCAGATGATTCTGGTCTCAACAGATGATCTGACTTGAGTCAGTTATTATAATTCTTTGGGTTTTGGAAAATAATCAGTTTCTATTTCCATCACTCCTTTTTAGTTATTATCTAGCATTAGGAAAAAGCCCCCTTTCCTTAATTAACTCTGTGTACCTAGGTGTCTATTGCAGAAGCACCCAGTCTTTTTAGAAACAAGGATTGGTTTCATGGAAGACAATTTTTCCACAGACCTCGGCAAGGGAGAAGGTAATTAGATTCTCATAAGAAGTGCATAACCAGGCTGGGCACAATGCTCATGCCTGTTATCCCAGTACTCTGGGAGGCTAAAGAAGGTGGATCACCTCAGCTCATGAGTTGGGGACCAGCCCTAGCTAGGGTGAGACCCCCCCATCTCTAAAAATAGCCAGGCATTGTGGCAGGCACCTGTAGTCTCAGCTACTCCAGAGGCTGAGGCAAGAGGATTTCTTGAGCCCAAGAGTTTGAGGTTGCTATGAGCTATGATGCCACAGGCACTCTACTGAGGGTGACAAAGTGAGACTGTCTCCAAAAAAAAAAAAAAATAAAGAAGAAGAAGCGCACAACCTAGATCCTTGAATGCACAGCACACAAGAGTGTTTGTGCTCTTGTGAGGACCTAATGCCACCACTTACATGACAGGAGCGAGCACTCAGGTAGTTATGTGACGGATGGGGAGCAGCTGTGTACACAGGTGAAGCTTCATTCCCTCACCTGCTGTTCACCTGCTGCTGTGCAGCCTGGTTCCTAACTGGCCACGGACCACTACTCGTCCATGGGGGACTGTAGGTCTGGCGTATATCTACCTACATATCAATCTATCCATCATGCATCCATATTCTATTAAGGTAAATTAAGAAATAAACTGAATATACTTAAAGTGTACAGACTGATGAGAATTCTGCTGTGTATGTACCCTTGAAATAATCAGTACGAACAGGATAACAAATATTTCCAAAACCCTCCAAATTTTGCATCCCTTTGGAATCCCACTCCAAATCCCACTATCAGGCAGCTCCTTACTTTCTTTCATTGTAGATAATAAGTTTTTATTTTAGGGAAGTTTATATACATAGAATAATACAGTAAACATTTCTTTGGGGATGGCTACTTTACTCAGCATAATAATTTTGAAATTAATCTGTAATGTCATGTCTATCAGCAGTTTGGTCCTTTTCATTGCTGAGTAGTATTCCATTTCCTCTCTTAAATATGTTAATTTGAAATGATTTTAAATTTACAGAAACCTGTAAACCTAGTACACAGAGTTCTCATATACTCTCCTCCTCTCTTCCCTTGATGGTAACATTTTACACAACCATGGAACATTATCAAAACTGATACATTAATGTCAGTACAAAATATTGCTAGAGTCTTCATTCAAGACTTTTAGAGCTTTTCACTAAAGTTCTGTTTTCTGTTCCAGGAGTCAATTCTGAATATCATTCTACCTTTAGTCAATAAGTAACTTTTGTCTCCTTTGATCTTTGACAGATTCTCAGTACTTCCTTGCTTTTCATGATATTAACAATTCTGAAGATTACTGGTCATATAGTTATAGAGTGTCCTTAAGTTTGGGTCTGTGTGATA
The DNA here is from genome assembly GCA_963574655.1 of Perodicticus potto. Classification (NCBI taxonomy): domain Eukaryota; kingdom Metazoa; phylum Chordata; class Mammalia; order Primates; family Lorisidae; genus Perodicticus; species Perodicticus potto. Next base: position 4,321 of record CAUYRH010164637.1, on the reverse strand, counting down.
TTTTCTCTTTACTAGACTCAGATTGCGGCTATGGGGGAAGAATGCCACAGACGTGAAGTGCGCTTCACCTCACGTAGAACCAGACGGCACCTGCTACCAACGTCTCTTGCTACTGGTGATGTTAAGCCTGCCCCCTGGTCAAGACTGTCCCAGCCAGCCTTCTCCTCTATAGAGTTATTATTTTTCCCTTCCCATGCTTGCTACAACCAAATCACTAAACCCACGCTCACATGGAAGGGAATAACTCTCTGCCTCCTGCAGGGAGGAGTCGTCGTGTTTAATTTTAAAAATTATTTTGTAATGGAGATTTGTCCCTTCCACTTATTTATGTATTCAATCATTTTAATATCATTATGGACTCATGAGTATTCATTTTATTATTTGCATTATAATCCAAAACTAACCTTAGTTATTTTGTTGTTCAAATTATCCCAGCTTTTCTTGGCCATTGGTATCTCTTTTGGGTCTGTTCTGTGTCCTTTTGACATGACTATATTTTGTTTTCACTTCCTTACTTCGGATACTACAAGGTATTTAAATATCACCCTGTATTTTGCTTGCCCCCGTCTGAAAATTAGCCATTGATTGAACAAGTCCTGTCCCTTTTGTCAGAAGATGGTGTTTAGAAACCACAACCTCAGTGTCATTTGTGGTCATGGCAACTGGGGGCTGCTACATCGAGGCCCCCCCTCAGTGGACAGGGTCAGAATATACAACACATACTCACTCCTCACTGTGTTTTCAAAGTTTGCACCTTTCTCAAAGGTGCCAGTTTCATAAAACTCTAGCTTTCTTTCATGAAATCCTATTCACTGGGTTATTTCATCCTTTAAAGCAGAAACCAACAAAGTTAATTTTTTTTCCTTTAGTTCTTAACTAGAGATAATTGTGTTCTTTCTCCAAACTAAATCATCACGGTTATACATAAGATAGGCTAAGAAGTGGAATTGGGCAACTTTCATGGAATGAGAGACGTGGCTGTGGGGGAAAAAAATGGCTCACAAGAGACGAATGGTCATACAGGTCCCCGAGCTTCTTCAGGCCCCTGCCTGCTCCCCACATCATCTGGGAGTGTGGAAACAGGGTGACTGCAATGAAGACCCATGGCAGGGCATGTGTGGCACAAAACGGGGACTCCAGGAAGCCATCCTGGCCCACCATGCTGCTCTCACCTCTTAATCCTGAACAAAAAAAAGTGAGAAATTGAGGTTGTGAATCCCAAATAGATATAGACAGAAAATATTTGAACCTTTCAATTTGTATGGTACACAGTGCAGCTTTGACATTCGACCCCTGTTATTTAGCTCCTGATATTTGTGAGACTTGAAGGTCAAGAGGAAGGAATGCTGATAACAGAGCACACAAGCCTTGCGGTGGGCGTCATTAGGCAACACTGTCTGCTCACTCACTTGTGAGTCCTGATGTGCAAGTCTAAGTCGTTTATCCCACACATCTGAAATCACATTCCACAGTTGGCATCCTGGCTTATCAGCGAGTCTGTTTACTTTATTCTTACACCTTCACAGTCCCATCCCACATCCTAGAGCAAGGCGTTGTATATGTATGAGAAAGCAGATCAAGCATATACAAAACAGAAAGATCTCCAGAAATCATGAGTTTTGAATGTACAGGGGAAAAAAGGACCAAGATAAGTGCGAGGGGTGGATAGAAAAACAAATCAGCTTACTCTCTCTTCCCATACTGTGATCTGTGAGAACGGCACAGTGGAGAAGCTGAAGGAATGAAGGAGAGTCTTTGGATGGAGGATGACGCCCTCTAGCAAGCTGCTGCCAGGAGCCACCCCCAGTACGTGGACATCATCATCCCCTTCCCCTAAGGGCCCAACCTGCTTAGCTTTTCACTGGACACCACATCTCCCCAGGTACTTAGTTTCCAACTGTGGCTCAAGCCCAAGCACACTGGGCAACAGAAATTCCTCTCATGCTCCTTCCTTCTTCCAATCCACCTGCCTGGGGATGGGCCTTGGGCAAGGACAGCAGCTGGCCAGGTGCCAGGACATGGCTCATGTTTCTGAAGTCAGGAAGGCCATTCCTTAGGTGCTGCCATTCTGGCCATTTGGTCAACAGGAGTGCCCCCCTCACTCTCTGAGCTGTTACCTCAGCCCTGGTCAACTTTCACAAGATTTTCCGTTCCCAATCTTAAATAGATCACAGGCAGCTGATCTTATCATTTTACTTCACATGTCACTTAACCCCTTTCCAAGCCCAGTTCTCACTGTAACTTTAGACACAATAAGAAACTGCAGATTATGGTGGATAGGAACACAGAGTCGACAACCACATAGGATCAAATCCTGATCTTGATTCTCACAAACTGTGTGACATTGTGTAAATCATCTAACCTCTTTGTGCCCTTATCTCATTCATAAACTGGAAATATAATATTACTAACGTCATAGATTTCCAATGATATGCAAATTAGCTACTCGAACAAAGTCTTCATAATAGTGCCTTGAACCTCATAAGAGTTGTAGAAGTGTTGTCACTTACTAAGGGTGCTCACAAGTCTCTCTAATACCCCAGTGCTGTTCAGGTAGAGGATAGATAGGAGGTCTGAGAGTGCAGGGCATTGTGTTAAGACTCCATACAGGCTAACCCCCAAATCCTGACAAACAGAGATGCCAACCAAAAGAGACAGTATTTCATTTGCTTTTGTGGCCACGTAGTATCTCATTATTTATCAAAGTTTGGGCACCATGGCAATTCCCAGGTGTTTGCCATTTTGAATAAGAAGTTTGGATGGATGACAGCACCTGTGGCTCAAGGAGTAGGGTGCCGGCCCTATATACGGGGGGTGGCAGGTTTAAGCCTGGCCCTGGGCAAAAGAAAGGAAGTTTGGATGGAGAGAAGAGCCACATCTCAAGACTCACAGATCTGAATGCAAAAAAGGGAATGGAGTTTTGTCACCAAAAATTTCTTGTTCTGGCATCTCTGACTTTAGTGACTTTGACAAATTGTATAATGAGATAAATCTGTGTAATTTAGAAATCAAGAAGCCAGGATATCTGAAACCTGGACTGAGTGTGTAAATGAGGTGTTGAGGCCCCTGGCTCTCAGATTTTATCCCTGATGATAAAGATGGTTATTCCCCAAGGAATGGAATATGTGTCAGGTCTTCTATTTAAGAAATCATACAATTATCCTCATATTTTATTTTTTCAAAAACTTTCTTTACCATTAATTCACAGATCTGAATGCATTCAATAGTTGATTATTTTTGTATGATAGAAAATAGGGGCAAATAATTTTCTTCTTTTAGTTCCTAGTTTGTCTAGGAACACTTTTACAAACATTATCATTTCCTCACTGATCTATAGTTTAATTGTGTTATAATTCAAGCGGTCATTTACGTGAGGATCTGTGTCTATATTACACATTCTTTTCCATTGATCTAGTAATATCTTTTACTAATACTGCACTGTATATATGTTTGCATCAAGCCTTGATATGTTAGATTTTTGGATAGTTTGTTTTGTAAACTTAACATGTCAATGTATTCCAGAAAAAGCTATGAGTGTGAAGTTAATCTGGCTCTTTTCTATTTTAATGGTGATAGTGATATGAATTCTAAATATCAGGGAAGAAAACATAAAATTGGTCATCAATCCTTGTGTTTTCATTTGAGTAATTAGTCTATTTGTATTTAATGTAATTAATGTTATATGTGAGTTTCACTTGATTTATTTCTTCTTTTCTTCCTTGACTACTTTATCAAATAAAATATTTTAGTCATTTGTTTTTTATTCTATAAATTTTCTATTTAACATTGTCATATTATAAAGTGGCTATCTAGTGAGTTAAAACATTCTCTTTTTACTTATACAAAAACTAATACAAATTGCTACTTTTGTCACCTTCCTGGTAATGAAAGAATCACAAAATACTCCCCTTCCACTCTTCTCTCTTTTGCATTATTTTTTTCTTACATTTTAATTCTATTTATATATATATATATATTTTTTTTTTTTTTGAGGCATAGCCTCAAGCTGTCACCCTGGATAGAGTGCTGTGGCATCACAGCTCACAGCAACCTCCAATTCCTGGGCTTAAACGAGTCTCCTGCCTCAGCCTCCCAAGCAACTGGGACTACAGGCGCCCACCACAACGCCCGGCCATTTTTTGGTTGCAGCCGTCGTTGTTTGGCGGGCCGGGCTGGATTCGAACCTGCCAGCTCAGGTGTATGTGGCTGGCACCTTAGCTGGTTGAGCCACAGGCGCCAAGCCTCTATTTATATTTTGAATCCTCAAGGCTTCAGTACCATTGTCATGTACCCCAATATTTACCGGTATTCATTTATGTAT
>CAUYRH010164629.1:0-12136 GCA_963574655.1 Perodicticus potto | reverse complement strand
CAGAGGCATCACATTATTAGACTTAAGGTTATATTACAAGTATACAGCAATCAAAACAGCATGGTGATGGAACAAAAATTGAGACGTAGATATATGGAATGGAAGAGAAAATCAAGAGATGAAACCAGCTTCTTATATCTATCTGATCTTTGATAAACCAAAGAAAAGCATACACTGAGGAAAAGAATCCCTCTTCAATAAATGGTGCTGGGAAAACTGGATAACCACATGTAAAAGACTGAAACTGGACCTGCATCTTTCACCACATCCAAAAATTGACTCAAGATAGATAAAATAGTTAAATATCTAAGACATAAAATGATAAAAATCCTAAAAAAAAGTTTCAGAAAAACTGTTGAGGATGTCAGCCTAAGGAAAGCTTTTATGAAAAAGACTTGTGGCAATCACAACAACAAAATTAAACAATGGGACTTAATTAAACTGAAAAGCTTCTGTTCAGCTAAGGACACAACAAATAAATCAAATAGACAACTTTCAGATTGGGAAAGATATTTGCATATTGCAAACCTGACAAAGGCTTGATAACTAGTATCTTAAGAGAATTCAATCAACAAAAAGAAAAAATAATCCCTTCTATCACTGGGCAAGAGACATGAACAGAAACTTCTCTGTGGAAGACAGAGGAATGACTAACAAATATATGAAAAAATGCTCATCATCTTTAATCTCCAGAGAAATGTAAATCAAAACCACCCTGATATATCAACTGACTGCACTGAGAATGGCCCATATCACAAGGTTCCAAAGTTGCAGATGCTGGCATGGATGTGAAGAGAAGGAATACTTTTATACTGTTGGTGGGACTCTTTGGAAATAAGTATGGAGAACCCTCAAAGAATTCAAATTAGACCTCCCATTTGATCCCACAGTGCCATTACTAGGCATCTACCCAGAAGGTTAAAAAAAAAAAAAAAAAAAAATATATATATATATATATATATATATATATATTAAGGAAATTAACACTAGATTGTTTATTGCAGCTCATTTTAAAATCACCAAGATGCGGAAACAACCTAAATGCCCATCAAACCCAGAATGGATTAATAAATTGTGTATACCATGGAATACTATTCAGCCATAAAAAGATGGAAACTTTACATCTTTTGTATTAATTGGACGGAGTTGAAACACATTTTTTTTTGTAATGTATCACAATAATATAAAAGCAAATATCCAATGTACTCAATACTAATATGAAGCCTGTAGATGATCTAATACATGTGCACACATTAGAGAAAAAACTCAATTCAATTCAAATAGGCATAAAAAGAATGAGGGACAGGGGAAAGGGAAGGAGGGGAGGCGATTACTGTGCTCCTACTAATGGACACAATGTAAGGATATTGGCATGCCTTTACCCTGCAGGACAAACTACATGAGGGACTCTATCTAACATATGCAAACATTGTAACCTAGCTATTTTTACTCTCACATTAACCTGAAATGAAAAAGAAAAATGTCTTTCCCCAGGCTGATACCTTCAAGTGTTTTCTCCCTTCTTTCTTCAAAGATTTTTTATTGCTTTATGCCTTAGATTTAGATCTTTTATCCATTTTGAATTGATTTTAGTGAGTGGAAAATGGTGCAGGTCCAGTTTCAGTCTTTTATGTGTGGTTATTGAGTTCTCTCAGCACCATTTACTGAATAGGGATTCTTTCCCCCAGTGTATGTTCTTTTTTGGTTTATCAAAGATTAGGTGGCTGTAAGATGTTACCTTCCTCTCATAGTTTTCTATTTGGTTCCAGTGGTCTATGTCTCTAATTTTGTGCCAATTTATGCTGTTTGGATCATTATGGCCTTGTAGTACAGCATAAGTCTGCTAAGAATTGTCTTAGCTATATGGGTTTTTTTCTGGTTTCATACAAAATGAAGTATTTTTTTTCCCAATCTTGAAAGTATGATGTTGGTATTTGAATGGGCATGGCATTGAATCTGTTGATTGCTTTGGGAAGTATAGACACTTTAATAATATGGATTCTTCCCAGCCATGAACATAGTATGTTCTTTCATTTGTTAATATTTTCTGCTATTTCTTTTCTTAGGGTTTATGAAGAAGACTTCAGTGGCAATTGCAACAGTAGCAAAAATAAACAAATGGGACTTAATTAAACAGAATAGCTTCTATATGGCTAAGGAGACAACAACCAAAGCAAACAGATAATCATCAGAATGAGAAAGGATGTTTGCATATTATGAATCAGTCAAAAGATTGATAATTCTGATCTATAGAGAACTCAATTTAATCAACATAAGTGAGCCAATAATACCTTATATCAATGGGAAAGAGAGATGAATAGGACCTTCTCTAAAGAAGACAGACGAATGGCTAGCAAACATATGAAAAAATGCTTATTGTCCCTAACTATCAGAGAAATGGAAATAAAAACCACCCTGAAATATCACCTAACCCCAGTGAGCATGGCACACATCACAAAGCCTCAAAACTGCAGATGCCGGTATGGCCGTGGAGAGAAGGGAACACTTTTACATCCCTCGAGGGACTGCAAACTAATATAACCTTTTGGGAAGGAAGTATGGAGAATCCTGAGAGAACTCAAACTAGACCTCCCATTTGATCCTGCAATCCCATTACTGGGCATCTACCTAGAAGGAAAAAAAAAATCCTTTTATCATAAGAACATTTACACTAGACTGTTTATAGCAGTTCAATTTATAATCACCAAAATGTGGAAACAACCTAAATGCCCACCAATCGTGGAATGGATTAACAAGCTGTGGTACATGTATACCATGGAATATTATTCAGCCACTAAAAAATATGGAGACTATACATATTTTGTATTAACCTGGATGGAGGTAGAACACAATCTTCTTAGTAAAGCATCATAAGAATGTATAAGTAAGAATACAATTTACTCAATTCTGATGTGAGGACAATTGATGACCTAGTACACGCTGTGGGGTGGGGGATTGGGGGAACAGAGAGAGGGAAGGAGGTAGAGGGATGGGGGTCATCCTGTTTGACACACCTCTTTGTAGAGGAACACGTTTATAGGAGGGATTTTGCCTGGCAAATGCAATTAGTGAAACCTGGTTCTCTGTACCCTCAATGAATCCCCAACAATAAAAAAAAAAAGGAAAGAAACTTTACAATAAAAAAATAGTACTTCCTGGCTAAACAATGCATTTTAGCCTGTTCATTTGAGCAATTTTTACAATGGCAGGACTAATGAGTATTTCTGCAGTTGATTGCAGCATTTTATCTATTATTTCTAAGAAATTTAAAACAAATTTCCAAATAATTATCATTAAATTTAGTAAAATTATTTAAGAACTGAAATAGGATCACATGACAAAAATTTATAAAAAAAATAGACATTTATCTGCACATTCTTATCATTCTGGCTTACTTTAAATGTCTTACCAATTATGGCTAGCCAATTAATTCAATATTATTAACATTATTTCCATACATAATATACACCTAGAGCATTAATCATAATGACTGTATCTTCTTATGTCAAAGGAATTTCTTGCTAATACATATTATTTTTGGCTGCCTTCTTATCAAAACGAATTAGCTCATTATAGTGTTTACTTTATAATATGACTGACCACGAGATTGTACTAGCAGTTTCCTGCTATTTTATTGTTCACTTGTAAATTTTCTATTACAAGTGAACAACAATATGTTAATACTGTTCACATCAACCTTTAGTGTCCTTGAAAGGACACTGTGCTATTCATCTACTGTGCTATTTTGTGAGCTTGAGTTGAGTTAAAACAGAGTAAGTGAATGCATAATCCATTTAATCAGGCCCACAAGAACTGCAGCACTTTGAAAAGTGCTGAATCCTAAAGATCTACTGAAGACATCACTAGAATGCCTCATCTTAGTGAAACAACTACTCTTTATTCAGACTTCCTGTTCATGAAGTAACCACTGGGCATTCAGTCCAAACTTGCATGCCAAGGTCATTCTATATATTAAATAATAGTAAGTCCTATCTATCTCTTTCTCTACATGTACAAATGTTCTAATGTTATATTACTGCATCACTAGGGATGATTTTCTGCACCCCAATTTGGCATCTCTGGTCTCGGGAAGTATTCCTAAAACTGGTATGAAGGACTTTTTTTATTTTAATTGTTGTTGTTGTTGCAGTTTTGTCTGGGGCCAGGTTTGAACCTGTTACCCTCAGTATGTGGGGCTGGCGCCCTACCCACTGAGCCACAGGCACCACCCTGAAAGACTTTATAAAAAGTTTTCAATCCATTGAGGATTAATGTTTTTCTAAAGCATAATGAAAGTGAATCTTTAGAAAAACAACACTGCTAAAAGGACACATATAATACAAGCCCCAGATTTTTACGTATTTTGAATAAATATTCATCAAATGACTCTGTCAAATTTCTTTAAAATTTAAAAATGTTCATTTCTCATTTCTTCATATAGCACATCTCAGGCCAGTAACTTACAGTCCATGGACTGGTACAGGTCTGCTGACCACAGTTTGAATAGCATTGCTGTAGGTAACAAGCTCCATCATTAGGATTCTGACACTCTAGCCCTGACATTTCAACCTTCTCCTTCACCAGAGAGGCCTCTTTTTCCATGAGCACTTGCTTGTTTTTCTTCTTTAATCAACTCCTTGGTACCTTATAATCTTACTGTGTCCATACCAATTCAAGAAACTGTTTTTGCCAATGATCTGGGTGACCTACTAGTTGTTTAGTTCACAAAACATATGGACCACATTTTAGTACTTATCTCTGAAGACTTCTTGTCAGTCTGTGAAATATGGACCACTCTCTTCCTTCCTTAACCTTTCCTCTGGAACATGATTCTCAATTGGGCTTCCTCACACAGTTTTTCTCAGTACTTCTTAGTTTCCTCTCAAGAATTCTCTCCTCTCTCCATAGACCTCTGTTTTCATTTTATAATCTCTCTTGTTGAGTAAACACTTCCATTCACATGTTTCAGTGTATATCTTTTTTTGCTGATGATTCCAAAATCTTTATCCAGAGTCCAGATCTCTCTCTCAGAACTAGAATCCCACAACATGGCCCAAACTAACTTCACCCAAACTCTGTCACCCAGTAATGTCTCTTTGTTCAATTATTTTCTTAATTTCCTAATTTTCAGTTTTGGTTATTGGCATCTATTTTTGCAATTGGCACCTGAAGTAAGTGCTGTCTCATGTGACTGAGCCTTAACCTGTGGCTAACTGACTACAGGTAGTTAGTGTCAGAATTGCATTGAATTGAATCATAATTGATGTGAGGAGAAATCCAGACATTTGGTGTCAGAAGTGTTGTGAGTAAAAGCAGTCAGATCTTCCAATCTATCCTTAACTGGTTTCCCAGAATGATTTCCAGAATGTAGTTATAACCTTAATGATTCTTTAAAGCTTCTCCCTTATTTTCAGGGCAAAATCTTTGTAGCTTAACTAACAATATCCTGCATTATCTAGCCCTTACATAACTCTCAATATTGATCTTGGCAATTTCCTCTTCAGCACTATACACCTAAGTCATAGAGACCTGAAATAGGCAAAATAATTCTAAAGAGAATAAGTTGGAGGACATATATTACCTGATTTTGAGTCTCATGATAAATCTGCAGTAATCAAGACAGTGTAATCAAACGACAGACACTTAGATCAATGTAACAGAATATTTTGGGAATAGATCCAAAATATATAGTCAGTCAGTTAATTGATTATTTTATAATGTCACCAAGGTAATTCATTAGAGAAAAGATAATTTTGTAACAAATGATGTTTGCACAAGTGGTATTTTTATTGGAATAGACAAACCCCATCTATTATCTACACAATGTGTTAATGTAAGGTATACGTGTGTGTGTGTGTGTGTGTGTGTGTGTGTAAATGTACAACCATACCTAAGTATTGGCAAGGGTTTGGTTTTAGAACCCCTGCAGATACCAAAATACATGGATACACATGTCACTTATATAAAATTAGCATAGTATTTGTGTATATAATCCTCCTATATACTTTAAATCATCTCTGGATTACTTATAATATCCAATATAATATAAATGCTTTGTAAGTAGTTGTTATAATACAGGGTGTGTCAAAAGTCACCCTGAAGGTCCCCATACATAGGGAAAACGAGAAATTGTAGCTAAATGTACCTTTACAAAATATTTATTACAAAATTCTACAAAGAAGTGGCTAACACTTAAAGAATATTTTGTAAATTCCAGTACTGATTATTTTGTAAATAAAGGTACATTTAGCTACAATTTCCCATTTTCCCTATGTATGGCAACTTTCAGGGCAACTTTTGGGCCACTTTCTATATTGTTCAGGGAATAAGGACAAGAACAAAAAGTCATTACATGTTGAGTACACACCAGCCACCCATTTTTCCCCCAGGTATTTTGCATCCTTGGTTGGTTGAATCCATGGATGTGCAACCTACAGATACAGAGAACCCACTGTATGTAATAAGGTATTGTAGTGAATATATGTAATATATGATATGATGTGTATGATGATAAAAATATATACTATTTATATCACATGCAATAAATTAGAAATGGATAATTGCCTTAAATGTGAAGGCTAAAACTAAAAATTTCTATAAGAAAACATAGAAAGTTTTGTAACTTCAGATTAGGCAAATATTACTGAAAACACCAAAAACTTCAATCACAGAGGAAAAAAGTTGAATATTGTACCATCAAAATTAAAAGCTTTCCCTTGTCAAAAGGCACCATTAAGTTCATAAAAAGGCAGATTAAAAATGGTAGAAAATATTAAACACATACATGATCCCCACCAAAAAATCCTTGTATTCAGAATGTATAAAAATGTTTTGCCTCCACAGTCAGAAGAAAACCAATTAAACATGGGAAAAAAAGTTGAATAAGCATTTCATAAAATCACATTTATAAATGGCCAATAAGCACATGAAAAGATAATATTTTGAGTGATTAGGAAATGCAAGTTAAATTGCAATAAATTGCCTGTACATGATGCATAGGATAGCTACAATGAAACAATAACACATGTTAAAGAGTATTTTCAAAAACTGGGACTCTTATACACTGATTGTGGATAAGTAAAATGATACAGCCACTTAGGAAAACTTTTGGCCACTTCTTTAAAAGTTAGATATTTACCATACTAGCCAGCCATTCTACCCTAGGTATTTTCCCAAGAGAAATGAAAATATATGTTCCCACAAAGATTGTACATGCACTCATATCAATTTATTTGCTCCAAAGTGGAAACAACCTGAATGTCCATCAATAGGTGAATGGATAAGTAAAATGTGGAATATACATGCAGTAGATTACTACTCAGCAGTAAAAGGAAACAAATTACTTGTACACAGAAGAATGTAAATCAATCTCAAAGTAATTATGCTGAGGGATAGAAGCCAGACACCAAATCATATAACCTGTATGATCTCATTTACCTAAAATTCCAGACAAAAAAAGCAGATCATTGTTGACCTGAGGACAGAAGTAGAAAGAAGATGGAATGCAAAGAGCCTTAGAAAACTGGGAAAAAATCATGTATCTTTATTGTGGCCATGGTGGTTTCATGGAACAAAGTCTATCAATAATTTAAATGGATGCAGTTTATACTTCAACAATTTTTTAAAAATTTTAAAGGCATACTGTATCTTTTGTGGTTGCTCAAACACTCCATGTTCTCTGTCATCTCCCTGCCATCATATGTAGTATTCTCTCTCCTGTCCCCCATTCCTGTTGTCCAACAATGCCTGGTTAATTCTTCCTCCACACTTTAAAATTAGTTCTCCTGTCTGCTATTTCTGAAAAACCACTTCTCATGAAATGTTGGCCAGCTGCCCTCCTAACTGTCAGCATTCTATACTTAATTGAATAGCACATGGAGAAAAATATAAAGATGTTCATATTCCTTGTAGCAAGGCCAGAGTGGGAGAGTTCCCAATAGGATGCCAATAGCTTGGCTAATAAGAAGTCTTCCAGAGTATTAATCATGAACTTGGTTTAAAAGAAGAAGAAACAAAACAAACCCTTAAGGATTCCACTTTCAGCCCAGACCCCCCAAAATGAGATATGTGTCATAATACTAAAAACAGATCTGAGGTATACTGACATTAAATAAGTTCACAAGACACAATAAGGAAAAACTATTCCAGGAACAAAAATACTTCAAGTCCAGACAACTAGCAGATTTTCTTCTCCTGCAGGCCAAGAATTTTCTCTAATTCACACACAGGACATGATTAAAAATCATTTGCTCTGTTAGTGAGTTCTATGTTGTTTCAGGGACAGTAGGACTAGGTTCTGTAAGTAGAAATGTCAGTTATTAGATGTTTGCATGACAGTAGCTTAAAAATAGACTGGAACATCACAAATATTATACACACTTCTTGTCTCTGAAACTGCTGGAAATAGTTGGCAGGTGCTGTGCTGTGTAATTGACAGATAACGTAAGGCATTCTAATATTGAAGGTTTGACCATGATTAAAGTTTCAAGTTTCAAAGCCTATGAATTATCTCATTTCACACCCTACCATGTAGTAGTTCATAAGATTCTGTGTGCTATCCCCTGATATAAGATAGCATTTGTTCCATGAATCTAAATTTTCATGTTTTTTTTTGTTGTTGTTTTGTTTTTTGTTTTTGGCCAGAGCTGTTGCTCCAATCCATTGGGGGGGGTGTGTGACTTTTATCTATTTGCTTGATTTTTCCCCCCTTTTCTCTTCTATCATTAAGATTTTCTATATTAGTATGAAAAGTCAGACTGAATAATGGAGATTCTTGAGGCAGAGTATGTACTGGGGTAATTAAAGGAGCCTAGATGAGAGATTGCGATCAGATAGATCTAAATTCTACACCAATTCTGCCAACTCTGTAACTTTAAGTAAATTATTTAACCTTTCTAAGTTTCCTCATCTATGAAGTTTTCATATGTTTTCTTTCTTCACAAATTGTGGAAGAATTCAATGAAATAATGTATGCAAATCTTCTGGTTCATATCATTTGTTTAATAAACATTAATTATCTTACTCTTCAGTTTATGTAAGAAAGACAGTTGATGAGTATAACATTCAGGTGTCAATTCCAAGTGCTTTCACTCTGGTTTCAAATACTTCAAAAGAGGAATAGCCCTTGAGGTCAGGCCAATATTTTATTCATCTTTGAATACCCAAAGTCAAGACTTTATTGGGCTGTCAATAATGTTTGCTCATTAATTATATGCCCCAGGAGATCTTGGTTGGGTGGATTTTCTTTTCCCAAAAGATTTAGATGGCTCATGAATTCAAGAAACTCCTGTTTTCCGGTGGGTAGTTCAACAATAACCACATGAAAAACAAAAGCCAGTCAAGAAGTAGTTTTAGTAATGTGGGTAGTGAAAACAGTTACACAGTCATGGTTGATCTTATCAAGGTCAAGGAAAGTAGGAGGAGGGAAGGAAGAGATTAAAGCCAACAAACAGGGGCAAAGTCATTCTTTCTAATTGTAATTGCCAATCATACATCTGTGAAGCATTAGTCACCCATAAAAATAAGTTGTATGCTATGAGTCATGCTATCTTTTATGATAGCATTTAAAGGGCTGAATTTTATAGAGGCAAAGCTCAACCTGAGATATTTACTCTGCAACTGTGCATCATGTCCTATCTGGTAAATGTGGCAATGCCCGGGATTTCAATTTTAGATAAAATAACAGTGATGAAGAAAAAGCAGTACAGAAATCCAGAAAATATCAAAAAAAAGATTATATACCTTAAATGTCCTGAAAAGTAGAAATGTTATTTAAAGCTGAAGTGATATTCTTATTACTTGAGCTCCTTAAGGCAGAATTGGAAGGTACAGATTTTTACTTGTTTCAAATGTTTGTTCAAGAAATCATCATGAAAAAGAGCCGATTTAATGGATGACACTGATAATAAGTGGTTTTTCTTCATGACAAGCCATTATAGTTATCCAATAGTTAATACAAAATATTTAAAACATGATTTATATTCTATAGTACAGTTGTCCTTCAGTATTCTCAGGGGATTGGTTCTGGGACAACATCTAGGATACGAAAATCCTCAGATACTGAAGTTCCTTATATAAACTACCATAGTATTAGCACATAAACTATGCATATTCCCCTGTATACTTTAAATCATCTTTAGATTACTTATAATATCTAATACAATGTTAATACTACACAAATAATTCTTATACTCTATTATAGTTTTATTTGTATTTTTGTTGCTGTTAATTATTTTTATGTTATTGTCAAATTTTTCAGTTTCATATTTTCAAATACTTTCTACCCTCAGTTGGTTGAACCCATAGATGCAAAACCTGTGGATTTGGAGGATCAACTGTATATATACTTGATACCAGAAGAATGTTAATAGAAGTCACATTTCAATTCATATTTAAAGGTATTTAATAATAAAATACAGGGATTTTTGTTATTGCTATTTGTTGGTACCTAAATTAGGGCTTTAACCTATCAATTCTCATATAGAAATGAAAGACCAATCAATCAATCAAGAATCAAATTCTGAACCACCTATGCTAACTCTGCCATTCCGAAATCTATGAGAAGTTTAAAAATCTGTAGGCTATATATAGTTAGCATTAGAGAGTCATGGACACCATATTTAAAAATGTATTAAGAGAGTAGATCTCATGTTAAGTGTTCTTACCCCCAAAACATAAAAAAGAGAGACACAAGAAAGCTTTTGGGGGTGATGGATGTGATTATTACTTAGACTATGGTGACAGTAACACGAGTATATACATATGTCCAAACTCTTCAAATTGTAAACATTATACAGTATAATGTAGAAATACATATATTATACTATGTAAGTTATATAAGATAGAAATATATCTAGAATTATGTATCAATTATACTTCAACAAAGTTTAAGGAAAAGCTCGTAGACTATAGAAGTAACCTTACCTGAAAAGTTCATGTAAGTGTCAAATTGTACTATCAGAAAAGATTAGAAGAATTTAAAGTATTTAGTCTGGAAAGATGAAACACTCATTCCCATAAGTCAACAAATTGTAGTCATTTGGGACTAAGCTGAACTGTTCCAGGTAAGGAAAGTGTGGCCCTAGCAGGGGTGTCCAACCTGTGGCCAGGGGGCCGAATACAGATTTTTTGAGGCCTGTTTTGTTTATGGGTGGTGTTGGATATCACGAAAATTATGAATGAACCTTTTATTTGCTCATCAGCTTTCACTGGTGTATGTTTATTTAATGTGTGACCCAAGACAATGTGTGACAGAAAAAAAAAGTTTGGACACTCCTATAAAGGGTTAAAAAATGACCTCAAAGCCAGACTGACTAGCTTCGCATCTTAATTAATATAGCTTCTTAGTTGTTTGACCTTGACCTTATTATTTAAACCTTTGGTCCCTCAGTTTCCTCACCTGTAAAATGAAGAAAATGACAATACATGCCTCTGTGAGTTGTGTTGAGTTAACATTTGTGAAGCACTTATAACAGTGTCTGCTAAATATAATAATAAACACTATGTATGTGTTTGTTAAGAGGGGAAGAAACAGAGACCTATAACTCTGGGATTGTGATTATCTAAATAAGAATGTCAATTATTCCAATCAAGTAACAAAACTATAAAACAAATAGAGTAAAATTGACAAATAACATAGCTAAAGAGCATTTACTTCAGGAGGGTAATGCAATTGTTGAACTTGTTATAACTAATTCTCTACATAGATGACAAACTATAAAAAATGATAACAGCACAGTGGATAATGTTCAGATACTGGGGTGAAGACAGCCTGGGTTTGAATTCTAGCTTTTCCACTTTTTATTTATATAACCTAGGCAAATTACTTTATTTATTTTTTTTAATTATTTTTTATTGAGTCATAACTGTGTACAATGATTCAGGCTTGGAGTACAGTGTGCAGGCTTCCCATACAATCGGAGATATTTTTGTCCACCTGATTAATGTAACATTCATGATATTTTCTCATTTACTATGTGAAAACAATTTTGATTCGTATTTAGAAGATTTCTCCTGACCCTTCACATATGCACCACAAGTGTGATCTCACCCTTCATCGTCTCTCCCCCCACCCTCTCCCTCCCCTTCCCTCCCTCACCCCTTTCCCCATCTTATTGTGCAATAAGTGGATTGTAGC